>JAVFBX010190191.1:0-13486 GCA_034783855.1 Mopalia kennerleyi | reverse complement strand
TGGAATCCACTGTTAATTGTTTTCCAGACGCTATCATACCGTGTTGGAATCCACTGTTAATTGTTTTCCAGACGCTATCATACCGTATTGGAATCCACTGTTAATTGTTTTCCAGACGCTATCATACCGTATTGGAATCCACTGTCAATTGTTTTTCAGACGCTATCATACCGTGTTGGAATCCACTGTTAATTGTTTTCCAGACGCTATCATACCGTGTTGGAATCCACTGTTAATTGTTTTCCAGACGCTACCCTACCGTGTTGGAATCCACTGTTAATTGTTTTCAAAACGCTATCATACCGTATTGGAATCCACTGTTAATTGTTCTCCAGACGCTATCATACCGTGTTGGAATCCACTGTTAATTGTTTTCCAGACGCTTTCATACCGTGTTGGAATCCACTGTTAATTGTTTTCCAGACGCTATCATACCGTAGGCCTACTGGAATCCACTGTTAATTGTTTTTCAGACGATATCTAACCGTGTTAGAATCCACTGTTAGTTGTTTTTTTTCTAGACGCTATCATACCGTAGACCTACTGGAATCCACTGTTAATTGTTTTCCAGACGCTATCATACCGTGTTGGAATCCGCTGTCAATTGTTTTCCAGACGCTATCTTACCGTGTTGGAATCCACTGTTAATTGTTTTCCAGACGCCATCTTACCGTGTTGGAATCCACTGCCAATTGTTTTCCAGACGCTATCATATCGTAGGCCTACTGGAATCCACTGTTAATTGTTTTCCAGACGTTATCATACCGTATTGGAATCCACTGTCAATTGTTTTCCAGGCGCTACCCTACCGTGTTGGAATCCACTGTTAATTGTTTTCCAGACGCTATCTTACCGTGTTGGAATCCACTGTTAATTGTTTTCCAGACGCTATCATAACGTAGGCCTACTGGAATCCACTGTCAACTGTTTTCCAGACGATATCTTACCGTATTGGAACCCACTGTCAATTGTTTTCCAGACGCTTTCATAGCGTAGGCCTACTGGATCTATACTGTCAATTGTTTTCCATACGCTATCTTACCGTACTGGAATCCACTGTCAATTGTTCTCCAGAAGTTCTCTTACCTAAGGCTTACTGGAACCTACTGTCAATTGTTTTTAAATGTATATATAATTCAATGATTTATCCAATGTATTTTTGACCCAGGGCCGACATAATTATGCTTTCTCGCCTTATGAAATAACCAAATTTGAAACTTCAGAAGACATTTGCATACCTTTGACTGTTACGACTTGTATGACGTGGTATTACAACATTTGGCCGTAGTTCGTATAATAAAATCTCCAGGCGAGGGTCCAGGGGCCGCCAAGACCCGGGTGACTCAGGAAGGGCGGTGGGGGTCTAAATATCTGGAGGGAAATTCTGATGGATTATCTACATACTCTTTCGCATGAAACTGTTTTTTTTTACCAAACTATCCAAAATTGAAACTAATATTATTTTAAAGAAAAGAAAAGAGAAATATATATACTTAATTTAACCAAAAATAATCCAGCTGTTTCCCCGGCTTGTTTCTAGTCCAATGTCAAAAAAAGGGCTTTGAAACACAGTTACTGAGCACACGTTTAGTTCAAATCATTATTTAGCAAAAAATACAAAAATCTTAATATAAACCTTAAACAGATCCAATTCTGGTACATATTGTACTACATGTATGGACAAGAAAAAACCTAGTTACATCAACTATATTTTGAAATACTATTGTTGATAGGCTTATGTGTAAATGTGTCTTACATTTGAATTGTCTGTTCCGTGTGCTTCAGCTACATCAAGGAAAATAGCAGAATCCGAGTGAAATAAATCCCATAATTCTCTATGCCCCAATATATTTGTTCTGTCGCTTTGCTGACCGTCGACGGGACGCAGACATTTCTTTGGAAGCAAAGCCTGCAGATCATGTATCGTCACACACATCTTTCGATCAGTGAAGTTCCGCATCATACTGTCCGCTTCATTTCCTATGCTCAAACTGTCAACAAAAATATATGGGATGATTCTGGACGGCATCTGTACTTAATCCATATCTCTGGGTGATACTAACGTTGTATAATAATTGACTATAAAATAAAGATGTCGCTAAGCTTTGTTTCAACACTTTTTAATCAATCTTTGTTTTATCAATTTTATATGTGTAGATCCCTGTTTAAAGTAACCACCATGTGTTAATTATTCACATTTGTATCCGTGATGTATACCTGTCAGTGGGGAGTTATGTTGAGTGTACAACAGACTGGCCTCTAAACTAAAGCTGTCGTCCAGAAGCAATATTTTTGGAATTTTACAACCTCTTGCTGCGACGTAGTTGTAACAAACGTCGTGGACAGCCACAGCAGCATGGTTTGTGTTAAGTCGTTGAGTTGTCGTGAGGATGTCATATGTTATTTCCTGGCTGCGTCTTTGCCGTGCGCACTTATTCGTTGCGGTTACAAAACCTGAGAATTAGTTTTGTATTGTACGGTGCTGGGAAAGAATGATCGAATCCTTACAGATACGATGATGGTTGGGGATTATATTGCATTTATAAGCATGGTTGGGGATTATCTTGCATTTATAAGCATGGTTGGGGATTATCTTGCATTTATAGGAATGGATGAGGATTATCCTGCATTTATAGGCATGGTTGGGGATTATCTTGCATTGATAGGCATTGTTGGGGATTTTCTTGCATTGATAGGCAAGGTTGGGGATTATCCTGCATTTATAGGCATGGTTGGGGATTATCCTGTATTTATAGGCATGGTTGGGGATAATGTTGCATTTATAGGAATGGCTGAGGAATATCCTGCATTTATAGGCATTGTTGGGATTATCTTGCATTTATAGGCATGGTTGGGGATTATCCTGTATTTATAGGCATGGTTGGGGATTATCCTGTATTTATAGGCAATGTTGGGGATTATCCTGTATTTATAGGCATTGTTGGGGATTATCCTGTATTTATAGGCATGGTTGGGGATTATCCTGTATTTATAGGCATGGTTGGGGATTATCCTGTAGTTATAGACATGGTGCTGATTAAGGATTATTGTGTCTGTGCAGATACTCCACTGGTTAAGGATTAACGCGTCCTTGTCGTGGGGCCTTACAAATGAAAGTGTTATTGTCGGTAGGTTGCCGGTCCAGAATGTTTGTGTACAGTGCTATTTAACACTTAACAGATACGACGGCTGTTAATGATTGTCGTGTCATTTGAGGAACGACGGCTGTTAATGATTGTCCTGTCATGTGAGGAACGATGGCTGTTAATGATTGTCGTGTCATTTGAAGAACGACGGATGTTAATGAGTGTCGTGTCATGTGAGGAACGATGGCAGTTAATGATTGTCGTGTCATGTGAGGAACGACGGCTGTAAATGATTGTCGTGTCATGTGAGGAACGACGGCTGTTAATGATTATCGTGTCATGTGAGGAACGACGGCTGTTAATGATTGTCGTGTCATGTGAGGAACGATGGCTGTTAATGATTGTCGTGTCATTTGAGGAACGACGGTTGTTAATGATTGTCGTGTCATTTGAGAAACGACGGCTGTTAATGATTGTCGTGTCATTTGAGGAACGATGGTGGTTAAACATCGCCCTGTCTATAATGCCCGAGGTTTAACTTGCCGTCTCAGGTACTCTGCAGATTGAGGATTAGCCAGATTTAAAGATACCTACAAGTATGTTTTTCAGTCAGTCGACGTAATTCCGATTAGTTGATTGATTTATTGATTGATTGGTTAAAGTGACTGGTATAAACAATCAATTAACGATAGCGTACAAGTCCTGCATCAAGTCAATATCTAACTGAATCGGTGACGCAGATTGTTTAATACTATATACTATATCAATCCTAATTGGATCATCTGACGAGCCAACGTTTATGTCTGATTATTACCCTTCTCTCAGAGCGTGTTAAAGTCATGCCTACGATTAGTTTCTCAGTCATCAGCCCGACTGATTCCAGCCATAATAAGTCAGAGATCGAGGATCATTTCCGTATTTTACACCTCACTGTATCCTATAATGTTACAGCTCTTTCAGTGATGGACGAGGCTATCTTGAACCGGGGGATCTCATTGGCATAACTGGACCAGAAAAGACATCGATTAACAGCATAAAAAAAATCAGGCTCTAACATTATAAATTAAACAAATTACATTTCGCCAACAAACTCACCAAAACAGAGGACAGATGTGTATCTTCAGCTATCAATTCAGTCAAATCCAAATGTTCAGCATACAATCTGTCACGTGTATCTAGTCATTTGTCAAAAGATTGTATGAAAACATGACAATAAATATCGGGTGTCTAGGGTCATCAAAGACCATGGGGTTTTGTCGATTTTAAATGATACATTCTGGTGGACAACAAAACTACACATTATGTCAAAACGTGTTTACATGTAAAAATAAAATACATCTTTGTCTTGAAACAACGCCTTATTTCCACCGAGACCATGTTAATTATTCTGTTGGACTTCTGGAAACAAATTACACAAATACATTTCTCAAGGAGAGCTCTCTATACTTAACAATAGCTTTCAAACAGTAACAACTTAGCCCGGGGTAAGTTGTAGCGAAATTTCGGATTCAAAAAATTTCTTTCATCGTCAGAACACATTAATTTCGCTTTTAACCACATAATTTCAAGCATGCACCCAATTAACATCGATACATTCGAACAGATTTTCAGCAAAAAAAAAAGCAACATCCCCGGTCTCACCTCAGGTTAACTCCTAATTTCCCGGATTCAAAGTGAATGGAGAATGTCGTCTAATTACATTTCCCTTTCATTCGACTCGCTCACTGTTTTCATTGGTCTTGATTCACTGGATATGTCATCGATGAATAGCACACAATTTATTACACTGATTGTTCTACCGGTTTCATCTTTATGATACGGAAATTCTATAATCGACAAGAATAGAGACATTCACTACAGGAGGCAGACAGTATGACACATTAGTGAAACATTGGAATGGACAAAAAATAACTGGAAGACATTCGAGACGGGAATCAAACCATTCTGTGAAAGCATTCAACACCACCATGCAACCCAACAGCAACAGTACGCATCATACTGTCTGCTTTATTGCTAAAGTCAAAACTGCCAACAAAAATCCAACATTTCGTAAAGAAATCATCGGACAAAGCCAAATGTTTAGGACATCAAGATGAAGAAGGCCATGGAGCTGCGGTCACTCAGATGTATTGTTCGGTACTATTTGAACTACTCGTGTGATGTTTGGATTAGCAGTTGGTCTCATTACTGGTCATCGTATGGTCCCTGTCCAGTAATACAAGCTTTAGGACCAGGCAAATCTGTCATCATTATGTGCATCAACACCTTCCAGTATCACAATGAATCAATTTATTGGGATTTGCTGGCTGATTTATAAACAGGGCCGCCCAAAAATTCAACAACGTATTTACCTTCATGTGATCATCCTAGACGGCATCTGTACCTAATCCGCGTTTCTTGTTGAAAGGCTATAGTAATTTATTAAATAAATAAAGTGTGGCGAAGTTCTGTTTGAAGACTGTTTAGCCAATGTTTTTGATATCACATTGCGATTTGAAGACGTGAAGATTTGAACAATACTAAACCAGAGGCGCCTATTGTTGAAAAGGACCTGGCTTAAGTCTTAGCTGATATAAAGATGCAAACGGTTCAATTGATTATTCTTAAGTAAATAGGATTTGCGCTTATTTTTTCTTTTGTATTGGTACTTGAGTTTAACACTAAATCCTGATTTGATCTGTGTTGATTAAGGATCAGCGCGTCCGTAAATGATCAGTTCTGGTTTAGGATGATTCAAATTGGTGTGGTGCTGGTTAATGGTTGTCGTGTCTTTATAGTCTTACTTCTGGGTCTGGAGTCACTACGTGTTAAGTGGTAGAAAGGGATCGCCGTGAACATCTACCAACAAGCGCGGAGTTGGTTAAATACTATATAGTTGAAAAAGAAGATTCTGCCTTTTCTACGTGCACTAAATCAATGCGACTTTAAGAGTGTCGTACATTGTGCCCCTTATCCCACATTCACGATGTTTTTAACGATTTTACAATCATTAAGATAATCACATTTGAAACCGTGTCGTCTATCGTCTTATCAGAGTGAAATCATGTCGACCGTTGAACAAATTTGCTATAGCGGCTCTTAAGGCCTCAACGGAAAACCAATATTTTGTGGAATTTTGAAATCTTACTGAAAGTTAGTTGTAGGGAAACAAACATTGCCTACATGTTCCGATGGTATTCGTGGAGGCGTCTCTTCCATTCCTCTTTCCGGTGCGGTTTAAGGTTCATCCTGTCCTTGTGGGCGTGGAGGGGTCAAGGATTACCCTGTCCTTGTGGGCGTGGAGGGGTCAAGGTTGACTCTGTCCTTGTGGTAGTGGAGGGGTCAATGATAACCCTGTCCTTGTGGGCACGGTGCGGGTTAAGGGTTATCCTATCCTTGGGTATGAGGGAAGGGCGGGGGGTGCAGGGGGTGGTGCTGTGCTGGGAGTAGGTACGGTACGGGTTAAGAACTATCTTGTCCTAGGTAGGTACAGTGTTGGTTAAGGACTTCCCTGTCCTTGGGAAGTACGGTGAGGGCTAAGGACGTCCATGTTTTTGGGAGGTACGGTGCGGGTTAAGGACGTCCTTGTCCTTTGGAGGTACGGTACGGGTTAAGAACTATGTTGTCCTAGGGAGATAAGGTGTTGGTTAAGGATTACCCTGTCCTTGTGGGCACGGTGCGGGTTAAGGGCTATCCAATCCTTGGGGATGAGGGAAGGGGGGTGCTGGGGGTGGTGCTGTGCTTGGAGTAGGTACGGTACGGGTTAAGAACTATCTTGTCCTAGGGAGGTACAGTGTTGGTTAAGGACTTCCCTGTCCTTGGAAGGTACGGTGCGGATTAAGGACGTCCTTATTCTTGGAGGTACGGTGCGGGTTAAGGACGTCCCTGTCCTTTGGAGGTACGGTACGGGTTAAGAACTATGTTGTCCTAGGGAGATACGGTGTTGGTTAAGGATTTCCCTGTCCTTGGGAGGTACAGTGCGGGTTGGGGTACAGTATGGGTAAGGAGTATTTTGTCCTTATGTGCATGGTGCAGGATAAGGACTATCCTGTCCTTAGGGGGTCGGGGTAAGGTGCGGGTTAAGGACTATCCTGTCGTTAGTGGGTCGGGGTAAGGTGCGGCTTAAGGTTTATCGTGTAATTACAACAACACATGTTATTTCTACTCTGTCCATGCTGCGACTAATAGCCTCATTATGGGGATGAAAATCAGGCCATCTGGAAAACCAAATCGATAGTTGTAAAGAATTTTGTGCAGAACGTCGATTAGATTGAATTGAAATCCGCATGTATAACATTTACCTGGGGCCATATAATCAAATGATTAATTGATTCAAAATACCTGAACAGGTACAAAAAAAGTTTCTCGAAACTGTTTTTGAAAGAAACCCGATTTGAAATGAAATTAAATAGGTCGAACAGACAACACAAAGAACGATCAGCAAATATTATTGTAACCTGTTCTTTTCTCAGAAAGGCGCTCTATGGATATTATATTGAATGGCATAATATGGGAATTAGACATTTCACCTTCAGACTGTCTATTACAAATGGAGAAGCCTTTGGGGCATGCAATCCTTGTAACTCTATACTGACAATTGATAGGTGTGGATTATGACAAAGTGTTAAGGCCACGCTTAGGGTTAATTCCTATGTCATCACCCGGGCCGATTTGCCTCACAATTTGTCAGAGATCGAGGGTCATTTTCGTATTATACGTCTGACTGGATGCTAATGATAGAGCTGATGCTGTGCGGGTATTAACAACACCATCTTTGTAACTCGGGGTCTCAAGCCAAACGGATTTGCCATTTAAAAGAATTAATCAATAGAGAACGACAAAGCTTCACACTACATGAATAACTTAATGTCCATCCAGCTTACCAAACCTGAGCAGTAAACAAGAAACTACAAGTATTCCGAGAGCATGTAAGTTAATTACCTCTCATACCAATACATCAACATAAGCGAAGTAGATACGTAACCAAACCAATAAATCAACCAGACAATTAACAAATCAACACTATTATCAGTAAATCAACCGGACTCAAATTTATTAAATCAACCCGCATATCGATAAATCAAATGGCATGTTAACAAATCATCCATAATACTGGTCAATAAATCATCCCTCGAGTTCAAAAATGTTTAACATGAAGACATATAATAATTATTCAGCAACAAATGGTGTATGACGGCAGCACAGCGTGGTTCTCCCGTTACACAGTCTGTGTTATCTCATGACACGAGATAGCATAGACTGGGACGGGAGAGCTACGCTGTCCCGCACCGTACCTCCCATCAGCAGCACAGCGTAGCTCTCCCGTCCCAGTCTATGCTATCTCATGACACACATCAGCAGCACAGCGTAGCTCTCCCGTCACAGTCTATGCTATCTCATGACACACATCAGCAGCACAGCGTGGCTCTCCCGTCACGGTCTATGCTATCAAATGACACACATCAGCCGCACAGCGTGGCTCTCCCATCACAGTCTATGCTATCTCATGACACACATCAACCGCACAGCGTGGCTGTCTCCTAACACAGTCTGTGCTATCTCATGACACGCATCAGCCGCGTAGTGTGTCTGTCTCCTAACACAGTCTATGCTGTCTCATGGCACACATCAGCAGCACAGTGTGTCTGTCTCCTAACACAGTCTATGCTATCTCATGACACACATCAGCAGCACAGTGTGTCTGTCTCCTAACACAGTCTATGCTATCTCATGACACACATCTGCAGCACAGCGTGGCTTTCCCGTCACACAGTCTGTGCTATCTCAGGACAAACATCAACGCTATCGTACTGTATTGGAATCCACTGTCAATTGTTTTAAATGTATATATAATTCAATGGCTTATTCAATGTTTCTAGACTTTATTATACTTTCTCGCCTGATGAAATAACCCTATGTGAAACTTCAGAAGATATTTGCGTTCCTTTTAATGTAATGACTGTTATGACGTGGCATTAAAACAAGTCGCTGCAGCACGTATATTAAAATCTCAAGGCGAGTGTGCTGGAGCCACCAAGACCAGGGCGGACTCTGGGAGGTGGGGGGGGATATCTAAATAACTGGAGGTAAATTCTGATGGATAATCTATATACTTTTTCGTATGAGTCTCTGTTTTTAACCGAACTACCCAACATTAAAGGTAATTATAGCATTGTTTTAATAAAAGTTTAGGCCTATCTTATTACCTCTCCTTTTTAAGAGAGCAATTTACACACTTTAATTATTCCAAATTAATCCAGCGGTTTCTGCCTAATCCAATTTAAAAATGATAACATTGAAAAAAGATATCAATTATGCAAAAAAATTGAAAAAAAAAACCCCAACAGATTCTGAACACATGTCTAGTTTACAGCAGTTAATAGTAAAATAAAAACATCTTAATGAAAACAGAACCAAATTTGGTACGTATTGTGCTACATGTATGGCCAAGATGTAAACCATGTTACATGAAAGCTATTTTCAAATACCATTGCTGATAGGCTTATGTGCAAATGTGTCTTACATTTGAATTGTGTGTTCCGTGTGTGTCAGCTACATCTTGGAAACAAGCAGAATCCGAGTGAAATGAATCCCATAATTCTCCATGCCCCAATTATATTTGTTTTGTCGTTTTACCGATCGTTGCATTTGAATACACTTACGATCAATGGCGATAATTTCAAAACAAGGTTTATAACAATTGGTTTGATTTTCTGTCGTGCACATCGTGGTATGCACTTGAAGAACTAACAGAAGTTGTAAAGAATCGCTTTAATGAAGTCAAAGCTTGTCCAGCATGTATTATGGCAAGGAAATTTGCGTAACAGAAATAGTCCAAAGTCTTCTGTCTGATCGCATGGTTATCATATCGATGACTAGAACACAATTAATGAGTTTAATCTAGCTGGTTTTATCCCGCGGAAATACTATAATCCACAAGGATTTTTAAAAAAGCGCTACAAGACTTATCAGCCAAAGGAAAAAAAAACTGACATTCGCGACGGCAAGCAGACATTTCTTTGAAAGCATAGCCTGCAGATCATGTATTGTCTCATACATCTTTCGAACAGCGAAGTTCCGCTTATACTGTCCGATATATTCCCTAACATCAAACTGTCAACAAAAATCTAACGCATTGTAATGAAATTATGGGATAGAGATAACTCAGTACTTCAAACAACAAGGCGAGGAAGGTCATGGAACTGTTGTAACTCAGCTTTATTGTTCCGTTCTATTTGATTAGTTGTCGTGCTGAAGTGAGGGAGGGGTGTGATATTTGGATTAGCAGTTGGTCTCATTACTGGTCATCGTATGTCCACTGTCCAATAAAGCAACCGTTAAGACCAAATAACTAGAGCTTTCGTTGTTGTGTCAACACCTCCCAGTAAATGGATCAAGTTATCGGATTGCTGGGTGCTTGATAATACGGTCTTCCAATTAGTTTAGACAGCCTTTAACTCCATGTGACTATCCTAGACGGCATCTGTACCTAATCCATATCTCTTGGTGACAAGAACGTTGTATAATAATGTATCTAAAATAGACATGTAGCTAAAATCTGTTTCCAGATTGTTTAGACAACGCTTTTTTGTTGTTGTTAAATATCAATTTCGAATATAAGGACCCGTGTTACGATAAATCACAGTTTTACAATTATTCACATTAGTATCAGTGATGTATTCATGGTCCAGAGGAATTATATCGACCGCAGAACTATCTAAAGCCGCCGTAGATAAGTTTTTTTTTAATTTTACGAAAATCTTGCGGGGGCGAAATTGTGGAAAACATCGTGATCCACCACAGCCGCATGATGAGTCGTTAAGTTGTCGTGTTGTTGTCACACTGCACGTCCTGGCTGCGTCACGACCGTTCGTACTTGTTCGTTGCGGCTACAAAATTACTGACTGTATATACTATTCAATAAGATACTATTCGCATCTACTACTACACATGAGAATTCGTTTTCTTTCACAGTTAATGTGTTTGATCGGGGTCAATCAGCTCAGGGTTTACTCCCGTATCGGCGTACAGCTCAATGAAATATATGTGTGTTTGTTTGATTGGGGTTTAACATGCAAGCCCAATGACCGGAACAAACCACCCTTTGCGTCACTGGCCAATTTCTACCAGAGTTGTTGTTCGTGCCTTCCTCCATAGACCTCTGTAAAAGCCTCACCGTTTTACAAGATTTTTCTAAAACGTATTTCCATTATAAAAACCAATGTTTCAAAACTATTTGACCATTTGTTTTCATATGTGCAATTGCTCTGCGATAAAAATGTCTTTAAACGCCATAAAATTCTTACGCAAAGTTCAATTTTAAACGGGCGCTATATACTTCCGTAGCAACGTTTTCCTGTTTTTTTTTGTGGTACGTCGGCCCAGAACCACTACGCTGGGCCTTCATTCCATGGGGAATTCCAATGTTAGACTTGGAAAATAGTCCTTACTTCTGTGCAGATGACAGAGATCAATGTAATGAGGCACGAACGACAACTCTGGTAGAGATTGGTCACTGGCAACATGAACGGCGGAATAGGACCATGGCATGACAAACAACATGTATACTTCAACCTATTTACTACCTGGTAACCCTTAGTTCCGAGCGAACCAGGCCGCCATGAAGCTCACGCCCAACAACCGGTTTGAAATATAAGAAAAAAGATACCCGGTCTCTTTTAAATGAGATTGGAGAGGGGCATAACAACGAATCGGAGTATATAGTCCGAAAGCAGCACTTTAAAAAAATGGGGCTCCACCGTGGCTAAGCTGGTTGTGCATTAGACCCGACTCTAAAGATTCGAAGCCGACGGGGCAACATGAAATCGCCATGGCATTAGGTTCATCCGTCTTTTCGCATCCATGTCTTAACATCCCCTCCTGCATTGTTTATCGGATTTTGAATCTACTCCTAATGAGCTTCTGTAATTTGAAACTGATTTCATATTACCCAAGTGGGTAGCATGAAATCAATTTTAGATTACCACCCCATTTAATACTCTCATCCCTGATTTTCGCTAACATTACAAATCCGCATGAATACAGTTATTAAAATGGTTATTGAATAAAACTCTTACAGGATTCAAGACGAAAAGCCAATTTCAATAACTGGAGAAAAAAATGACAAAATGTGTTACTAAAGCAACCCATATACTAGTTCAATGTGGAAGACATAAAATATACAAACATAAAATATATTGAGATAGAACCTAATTCTGATTATTATTTGATAATTCAAAATCGGTGCACCGTTTATTTAATTAAGAAAGCAGATTTTATGACACCAAATGTCCACGTAAGATAGAAAAGACTTTTCCATAAGTCTTCAAGTGAAATAGAATGGAGAATAACTGATCACAATGTTCAACCGAAGACATAGTTTTGTGGTGGTTTAAACATTGAAACTTATTATTTGTTGGTATCTAAGATGTTTACGAATACAGTAGATTCAACCATCTTAAACCGATACGCCATCTGAAAAGAAAAATAACAGCAGTATTTCATTTACTTTTATCCAAAAGATATATAGGATCAGCGGAGAAGTGAGTAGCAATGCGTAGACCCTTCTCCTAGCGTGAAATAAAAGATAAATGAATGATAAGTATTATATTTATTGATAGAAAGAATACAAGTTGTAAACCACTAAACCTTTAAATTTATAAATACAAATATAAAAACAATTAGTGCCAAATTGTTAAGGTATTAAAAGTGAACAAAAAATTGTCTATAATTGTCAAATGTAATCGTTGCTCGTATTTGCCACGCCACCCTTGCTCAAACTTCTGGTCCTGAATTTCTGTTCCCAGTTCTCTGTATGTGCATAAATACACCAGTGGAATAATTTGAAGGGTCACCACTACATAGTAACACCTTTAAAAAGTTATCAATATCGAAGTTCATGAAATCCATGAATGTACGCTATATGGGTCACAGAATATTAATTCAAATGTCACGTATAGCCGAGTTGTTTAGTCGAGTTGTTCTAAGTTGGAATTTCTGGTATAATGACAGACCGACATAACTATCTTTGTTATCGAGGGTTTGATAAGAATATGCGTGGTGTGAACACCACAAGAAAGAATATCGAATATAAAATATCAAATAAAAATCGAATACAAATTGTGGATGATGTGTTAACATTGTTATAATTCTTCAATCTTTCTTCCCCCAATTATAATTTATACCTGAAATACTTAAACCTATTGATAGTACCTCATTATGACCGAATTTTGTGAGAAAAAAAATTCTACACTACTGGTCGATCTCATTTTTCATTTTCTACACTACTGGTCGGACGTTTTTTTTCTACACTACTGGTTGATATCGTTCTACACTACTGGTTAAGCAAATTGCTACACTACTGGTTAATTTTTCTACACTACTGGTCAATTCTACACTACTGGTTGATTTTTGCTACACTA
>JAVFBX010190180.1:0-13488 GCA_034783855.1 Mopalia kennerleyi | reverse complement strand
ACCTAGCATTAAGCCGGAGTAGAAGGGAGTAGATTAGCCTAAACTGTCGGATAAAGTAGACAGGGGTCATCTGCACATTTTTGACTCGGTTGCTCGAACTCTTTGGCTATCATGCGCCCTCACGTGTAGTAATATTTTGTGTGCATGTCTACAATAAAACAGAATTGTATACCTATTCCAGAAAAGTCAGTTAATATAGTTTGATCTAAGTACTTTCATTATCTACGACCACATGTCGAATTGTCAGAAGGACTCAGATGTATATAACACTTGAAGCACAGTCTTGGTCAGAAAAAAACCCTAAAATTCCGCAATGTTCTAAGTTTCGTAACAAACTGATTAAAACGTAAGGTTTGCTTGCTTGCGGATATTTTATTAAATGCAGAAAAAGTCTAGAACTAGTGAAATAAAAAGAGAGCAACTTCCACACCATTGATAATGCTTTAATTGAGATGCTCTAGGTGGTACTTCTACATACAAGCGAATACCAGTAGCTGATTTTACGGCAGCCTCGTGCTATCCGGCTCTACCATGAGCAATAAAGCTGGTGACCTTCCGTGATCTCCAAATACTTGACGTTAGCGAACCCCGCTTACCATAGCATTATTTCCAATCTACATAATGAAAAGTAAACACGGAAGAGCCTTTAATCAATATCTGAATGATCTCGAGCTTATATTTTGCTTTTTTAATTGTTTGTAGGATGACAATTACAGAAGAAAGACAAACAAGACATGCGTAAGATTCCAATATGCCTCGTGTATCCTCCCACGGGATTACTGGGCTTAACTACTCAATGAAAATTGAAGTATTTGTGATCTGACTTCAACAATTGGACGGAATGTAACAGTGGATATTACAACACACGTTTGACTATATTAGAGATTCACACACAATCAGTATGATCATCATATTTCACATTTATAGTTTTACTGGTGCCTGTCGACTTGAGAGCTCCATACAGTAACATCTTGCTAATTAGGATTATTTTCAATACAGCTGTCTACTTCCAAACCGCAGGCAATTTTCAATTCGCACATTGTTATTACATTTGTTAGACAATTTCCTAAAGATACATTTGTATTATTGTTGTTTATACAGTATCCTCCTCCAATTCATATTTGTCTAAATATGAGACATTTTTTTCTCTACAAATCATCGTAATATTAACATATAGTGCACGGCATCATATTAACAATTTGTAACGTAATCAATATGTCCTCGGATAAATGGTTGAGCTACAACAATATCGTTAAGGCTATATATCATTTCAAATACCTTCACAAATATCTCTGTTTCCACCCAATAGTATCATTTTATAACATTGTTCTATGTGGGCTTTCATTTAAACACCGTTGTGACTGTTGGTGTCTCCTTCTTTGTAACGTATCTTATTATCAGATAAGAATACAGTAAAAGTGTATCCTGATTATGTCTACAAATAACGTGAATCCCCACAAATCCCTACATAAGACCCTTTTCTCAAACATGAACAATACCGCTGAATTGACAATACATGTGTATTTGTACCACGAACGAGATATTTATAAATACACATGACTATTGGCATTAACTCTACGTGTTTAATGTCACTGTTACATTTGTATATCAACACAATTATAACAGTTATTGTGTCAATGTTCACCTTTGGCATTATCTAGTGAGGTGGCAATACATGGTTGGTTAAATTGTAGTCAAATTATCTTGGTGTCAACTAAGTCATCACAGAATTATACGTATTGTCAGGGAAACAAGACGAGTACCTGTGTAGCGTACCAAAACCATTATACCCTCTGATATATTTGTGTCAGGAAAAATGTAATCGCAAAAGTAAAAGCTTAAGGGTTATTTTAGTCTTTTAAATACCTTGGAGTGATATATAGGCCTACCTGGGCAAGGATCGATTTATACCTTCGAAAGGCGAAAATGATGAAGTTATTTGTCTGAATGTAGAAGCTTAATGAGTGTAGGAAGACATTGTTGTCAAGCCTCAACAGATTACAGGAGTTCTACATTGTATCAGTCAAAGGTATGCATTAATATATCCATCCTTAGATCTCGATATAGACATGTTTAAATCCCTCCCAATTCCTTTTCAAGGGCTGTTTTCGCCCCTGTTTAAGACTTGACTGCAAAAGCTGATACATATTCAATCAGATGTCCCGAAGAAAAATCCACGAAGGACTCTGATAAGCAAAACCTTTAAAGTAATTGAATTTTACTCGACAGTATATTATGTCTCAAGTCCACCAATGTGTGTGTAAGAAGCTTCTAAAAGGCTTGCTTCCTCGTGTCTAGTGATTCTGCAACTTAGCTTACAACTGGATCTGGGAAAAATAAGTTAATCTGTACTTGAACGGCAGTTAATTAGTTTCATGATCTGGGGTCGATTTCGATTTAAGATTGGAAGAACCACCGATAAACATGAATTACGGTTATTGTTAATAGGGCCCTTCATCGTATTTTTGGAAAGATGTTTTTACTTAAAACAACTACTTCAAAATGCCAACAATATCTCTGGATGCGGGCAGTTTGTTTTGAGTGTAGCTATGCTCAGTATTAACCAAACACTTCTCATATTATAATTGTGCTGGTGTCACTTACTGTTGGAATACAGCTCCGTCATATGCAGGTAAGTGAAATACCCTTGAGCACGTTTAGCATTCAATAGTCCTAAATGTTGAGATCTTCTGTTTTTTCTTCCCATTTTCAGAGTACAATTCGTCAATGAACAGATCTTTTAACTGTTTATTTTTTGTCATCGTTTTTCAAATTAATTTGTCATACTGAAATAATACCATAATAATTATTATCAGCTAATGCTTGGAAACCTTATAATAAAAAGCTACAATTAACAAATCATAAAAGTGCAAAGAGTCGATGAGCACGAAGCACCAAGCATGTTTACAGTGTGGTGCATCATGTGATACAGGAGATCTTAATCCCGCTGGCGTAAGATATGTGTTGTCCTGAAGATTTATGTTTAATTGTGTGTACAGAAAATGCCTAAGCCATTATATAAGCACTGCCGATATGATAGGTGAATTTACATTTAATATTTCAAGAATATATACACCCTTGATTGAAGTAAAGCTTTTACGATAATAGCTTCATGTCTGTTATTGAAAGCTCCAATAGTCCCTGGGTTTTTCATCAATGTGTGATATTTATGTTCCATTAAGATGAGTTGCGCTCTTCTTTCTACAAAGGCCTATAACATAACATCTGGTAAAAAAGGTGATTTTTAAGATGAAATGGCAAATGTGATAAAAAAAATAATGCTTAATGGAAATTAGTCTAAAATAAGTGAGGAAAATAGACTGTTTTGATTAGGAAAAAATAGCAGTGTTTTATGAATATAAATAACGTATTCAATGCAATGCCCTGGGTGTTTTATATAAAAGATCGTCAATTATTCTCAAATTGGTACACAACCAATGTGAGTCACATGAACTTGTACGATAGTACTAGTTTGTTCAAGTCAAAGGACACCTCTGTGCCAGTAATTTAGTATTGTTTGAAGCTGATAAAAGTAAAAAAGAAATTACACTTGCATCATAGCTAAGTATCATAGTTCCGTGTTGAAGTAAAATATCGATCAAACAAAAACGATTCTTGGAGAGTTTCCCATGTCAGTATTTGTTCAGGCACAAAGATAAATTTGTGTGTGTGTGCGGTGGTGGTGTGTGTGTGTGTGTGGCAATAACTGCATTTTAAACCATATAACTCCTGGGTATCAGCATAAACGCGTCAATGAATGTGATGACATTAACGAAGTATGCTTTGATAAAGGTAATGACTGTAAGTGTAGTCTAGTGATCGCGATTATTTGTTAATTACTGGAAATATACCAAGTGGCTGGTAACTGAACTTATGTTTGCACTTTTCTTGATTTGTGCCTTTCAATCATGTTCCGAAAGAAATGAAACGAAATAGCAGTGTTTAATGCAATTTTTACAGTTTTTAAAAAAAAAATTCTGCTTTTATGATTTGTACATTGTTTTGTTGTCCTTAATGATTTTTTCTTATAGAAATTTTCTCTCTGAGAAATGAACTGTCTGAGATAGATATGCGTAATATGCAATTGAAAGATGCAGAGACCGAAGCGACAAGGATGCACGATATCTGCCTCCAAATGTATTTATCTTAGGCCTTACTGTACACACATGTTATCAATTGATAACAAATAATACCTGACATGTTATGTCAACATTAAATATAACATTTTTATCAAACGGTCATGACAAATAATGCCGTCCGTCACATGATACATGTTATATTGATATGTAAAACTTTGTACTTGTGGGAAGATGCCTATAAAAAATGCAAGGAAACAAAGAAAAACTTTACCAAGAAAATAACATGAAATGTGAAAGACTGAAGTATAGTGTACAAATGACAAGAGGCCAATGCTCATAATACAAGAGTAAAATAATTTTTATTGGAATTCAACTATATGCTAACTTTTTTGTCTGTCTTACTGAAATCGATCAAAACTGTTTTGCTTTGTAGTCAAGAAAGGCAATATCTACTTCTTTTATTCATGCCTTGCCATCCTTTCAATAAGATAAAATTCCTTTTGCGTTAGCAAAGAGTAGGCCCTCTACGCCCTGTGTAAATACTTTAAATCAATATATCGAGATAATCCAGATACTCTACTGAAGTATTGTATTTTGACTGCTAAGATAGGAATAAATACTAATTTTTTAATGTTAATATGATTGTAGTTCAAAGACAACGATCGCAGTGGGATGATTACTAGTTGGTTTTCTGGCTTTGCGACGAGCTTACAGAGGCTTTCCGAGGAACGAACAGCCTTTGCCTTGGTCATTTTATCTTCAATTCCTGAATCGATTCTAATACTAGCAGCTTCGCCAATTTCATCCGTCTTTGCAGAAATTTGTTTAAAACGTAGATCGAACTGTTCTGCATTTACAATGTCTTATTCAAACTTCCATCGGATTGAGCTTCGATGTAGAACTAATTTGCGGAAAGTCGTGAACATTCTACAACAATTACTGCTTGTAAGATGTACTTGGCAAGAATATTAAATACTCTTAAATAAATTAAAAGCACTCGAAAAAAAATAATATATAAATAATAATAGTTATTAGATCCACCTAATTCAAAATATATTCACTAATCAAAATTAAAAAAAAAAACAATTTCGTGTCGAATTGATTCGACTAATTGATTATATTTACCAGGCTCACACAAACAAGTATTACAGTAGCCATCATCAGGAATATGTCAAACAGTAGAAGAAAACAAAATTTGCAAAATGTGCATACTTCTTGTATGTAAATTTTCGTACATAACTGAAGTGTATATACGTTTGTTTTGCACTACTGCTCTCGGCTAGCACAGCCAAGAAGACTGTTTCTTTCTTTATTCAATACGTGTTTTTATATCATCGTTCAATTATCAAATCTGGCATTTGGGAATATAGTTTGTCGTTCTTTAAGGCAACGAGAGACAGATGAGTGCCATATTGTGCGATCCTTCAGATTACACGCCAATAACAATTCGCCAAGCGGTTAGCTGACTATACTTCCAAGTGAAGTCGACGGAGTAAAGACTGACAGAAGAATGCACATTACTGCATACGAGAAGCAAAGTTGTTGTTGTGTGATATTAAATTTTATATATACACTTCCATGTGGGAATAATGCTATATGACACTTTCGTGAATATATTGAGTTTTGCATTTAATTGCGTTTAAGATTTCTTTAGGGAATTCAAATACTATTAAGTCTTATACATCCACAAGATAGTTTTTGAGGTATCTAAAAATAGGTGCCGTCCATCTGTCCTAAATATTGTATATTTCTATACACTTTGATTGTTTTATCAACATTCAGTGACTTCGACCCGTTTTGAAACAAAATGAACACAGTTCATACGAATTAAGACGTATTATTCAACGGTTAAATCAAGAAAACAATTGTCACTGTTCTAGAGGTTTTGAACTCATACATGTATCTCGGTGGGCGGAGGGTTGAGTAGGAGCATCCTGTTGCTCTGTTACTCTCAGAGCTAAGGGCAACACAGAGCCAATTTTTTTTAGATGTGTTTGTATTACGTCCTGTGATTGTCCTACATTTGTCCGGTATTGTCTATGTGTGATGCCAGTGGAGTTGAGGGCGGTTTGTTTCGCCCATTGGGCTCACACGCCGTCATATGAGTGAAATAACGTTAAGTGCGGGCGGTAAATTCCAAACAAACAAACATATATACTTGGTGATAGTAAGTAGGGATTCGGTCATACTGCTAGACTTCACGGAAGCGCAGTATGATGCACTATAGTATAGACGTTGAGATTGCAAAAGCTGATGACTGAAAATAGCACTAAATGTTGTCAACCTCCGGTTCTAAGGCCAGCTTTCATCTTTTCTGACATCAGGGGATTTACTACATTGACTGCGAAATATCCGGGACAGTGTCGAACATTTTCTGTCTCTTTAGGTTATCAATTATGTGGACAACCAGCCAGACTTCATACATAAACAATGACTGCGTCGAAACACAACGCCATCAGTTATCACTTTACACACAACTGTTGACTAGAATCGTTATCTTTGTCACATCCCTTAATATTTTCGACGCGTCGAACCAGACACAGGGGTTTATGTTTAACGATGGTAGCACAATAACGATGGAACACCGCGGTAGCATAATCTAGCATTTTCCACACAGTGCTTTTTCCAATACTTTATAAGCTGACACTGAAAAACCAATCAATCGATCAGCGAACCAACCAAGCAACCAACCACAGAAATAACTAACCAAGTACTGAATCAATCCGTCATTTAGCCACCCAAAACAACAGATCATCCCATTGGTCAATCAGTAAGCCAAGCAACCAGTCTATCGGCCAGCCAGTCATCAGACTATCCATCAATCAATTAATTCGCTGGACAATCAATCAATCCCCGATATGATGCTTGTGCCAGCATAAATGGAAATTAAATGTGAACGATCAGAGGAAAAACTATATTTCTTGCAAATATTTAACAAATATTGTCAAAAAAATCAATTTTTCATCGGAGATGTACAACATTGTTTAGGGAAATAGCAATAGTGAAGAGACGTGTTGAAACCGTACAACCACAAAGGCAGAACTTTGGGGATATGAAAGCGGAAAGACCCAACAGTTCCCCAAAAATCGATAATAACACATTTTAAAGGATTCAAATAAATGATGTGCAACATTACTATAGGTTTGTCTCATAGTTGTGCTAACAAAACATAGGCATAATATTCTAATATGCTAAGTGCAGTATAATGATAACATTTTATCGGGCGAAAGTTATTACTGATTACACTCTGAAAAATAACGGTTCGTTGAGGGTTCTTTAAAAAAGAGAATGGTATATATGGACAATAACGACAAAAACAGTTCTTTGCTATAAGAGGACAGGGATAAATACTTGGAACTATTGCTGTGAGCAGACAAAGAGTTTCATAACTGAAGATCCTTTAAGGGTTTCATTAGAGCCATTTTTAGATGGTTTAGATGGCTAGTTGTGCAACTATACGAAACTATACAGCACCCTTTACAGACAAATCCAATAGGAAATTATTAAGGAATAACACAGCAAACAAGACATCATGGCTTTCATGTTTATTGAGAGGCAACGTTTCAATGCAGATATTAGCCCCGTGTCCAAGCTAATCAAAGTAGAAACACAAGGCCACATTAGAGCATACCGACAATTACACTAATTTGGTCGGCTTAGATAATTCACAGTTGGACAACAGTTTGGATGTAGTTGTGATAATGTTCTTTTATAATTTTCCGGAAAATATTATGTAAGAAACAAACTGGTGTAATTGAAATGTGTATTTCACACTGGTGGGCTGTTTTTTCTCTTCGAAGATTGTTTTGAATATAACGTGTGGAATTCACATTTGTTATCTAATTTAGATCGATTTTATGGAAATGACAACAAAAACGAAAAGCTAATGATTTAATGTAAATGGACATTTTACGGAGAAGAGCCATTGGGATGGTGGTTGAAGACCAGTCATCAAATAACCCAATTGAACCGGTTTACATTATTTAGTACAGATCTAACGATTGATTGATCAATCGTTAGATCTGTACTTAATTATGTAAACCTGTTCAATTGGGTTATATGATAACTTTCTTTCCAAATTCTGCATTCAAACGGGTTTTTGAATAAGCATGCCATAGATAGTGAATTACCATAAATATCAAGAAATGCATTTGATCCCAAATTAAAATGGATAAAGTAAACGGATGGCTTGAAAGGGAGTATTTCTTTGTAAAGATTGTTACAAAGCTTAGGCAAAATAATCGAGAAAACAGTTGACTCGTTAGTTCTTGTGACGTAGTACCCTAGTGTGACAAGAAAGATATTTGATTGGTCAATATTTGTGAAGTTCTTTTGTTTAGGGATTAAAGTAGCAAGACATGGCCGCGTGGATGTATTTGACCGTAGTTCAAGTATTGACCGATGTTTAAGATCCAAGTATAAAATGGATAAAGCTCGATTAGAAAACTCGAGGGCATAATTCTACACAGGAAATGATGCCCATTTTACCTATATGCATTTGATTGCAGAGAAGAGCATCGCTTTAAGATAAAACATTCTCTTTAATCTAGGACAACTATTTAGCAAGCTTATATTAATTGAAGACAAATGTGAAAAAACACTGAGAATTATGTTTGACAGAATAACAAACCGACGGACACTTTCACAAAATGTTGTACCGCAATAATATGTATTACCATACATTTACAACTATCATTTATTTGCAAGCTACATGTACCGCCATATCACAAGTCATGGAAACATATTATTATCCCCCTTATAGTGGATGATTGGAGATTGTTTTTTCCGTCCGGCGTTCCTTTCGTGCGCGCGTGAGTGAGTGTGCGTCGGACATATCTTGTCCGGGCCATAACTCAGTTACTGTGTATCATGCCGCTTTAACACTTACGCATAACATTCTTCTCCATATATAGATGTGCAACGTAAATTTGCCTGAAAATGTGTGCAAATTTTGACCTAAATTTTGCAAAAAAGCTTTCTGCCGTGCAAGATATCTTGTCCGGAACATAGTTCAGTTACTATGCAACATATGACTCTGAAACGTTCATAGAGCATTATTCACAATATGGTTATGTGCAACGTAAAACTTTCCGGCAAATTGATGCAAATTTCGATCTAAATTATGCAAATTATCTATCTGTCGTCCAGCATATATCTTGTCTGGACCAGAACTCTGTTACTATTCAATATATGACTTTGAAACTTTCATAGAACATTATTGGCAATATGGACATGTGCAACGTAAAACTTTTCCCGCAAATTTATGCAAATTTCATCCTAAATTATGCAAATTAGCTGTCTGTCGTCCAAGCTGTCTATAATTGCTTCTTTTTTTGTTTAACAAAAAATGGCTATGCACCAATGCTTTCGATCTAACTGCTATATCTGAAGTATCATTTTAAAGGGTGTTTTCTTTCCACTCTTTGATATGTTTTGTTTACTCTATAAAAAGAAAAAAAATGTAGCGGAACCATTCCACTCCACTATCAAAATATAGTTTACAATATATCTATTAGTGAACACTTAAACACCTGTCTACATGCCGGAAGTAGCTGTAATCGACCTGCTTCCTAAGAATTGATTTACATATGTTAATAAACATGATCCTACAGAAGATGCTTGTTTGTTCCATTAAGGAAGGGTCTTAACCTTCACATTACCTCGCGTGGACCACAATACGTTAACATCTAACCGCTTTGTTTGCATAGATTAGACATTAAAAGGGACGCAAACATAGAAGAAAATAGATGTTTGCATAATCTTATCTCTCCCCCTATTTACATCATGGTGGAATGTGCATATGCATATATAACGCTGTTGAGTATTGCAGGCATCCAACAAAAATCAATAATATCCATCCGCTGCTTAATGGCCATTGTAGGCCACTACTGACAGTTGTGACATAAATAAAAAATGCTCTTACCCACGTTTAAACTTTTACTTCCCTGAGATTCAGTGTATTTATTTGATAAAATCGGCCGTCGCCGATTCCCAACCTTCACAGCTTATAGTAGGCTAAACTATTGGAGATATAAAAAACTCCATATCACCTCTTTGTGTATCCGATTTAAATTTTACCTGGGTGTTTAAACTTTGTTTTTCTACAATGTAGAAAATAAAACAAACCGGGTGCATGTTCACTTTCTTCAGAAATATTGTGCATTTTTGACAATAGTTTTAAAATTAACTGAAATATAGAATCAACATGCAGCCAATTGTTTCCTTTGCTTTAAATTGCTTTGCTAAATTCATCAGTGGGAATAATGCTATTCTGAAGAACAAATATATATTCTTTCTAAAGAAGACACCAAACGCAAACGCGTTGTTACAATTGACTCATAACAGTTATCAGTGCTAGAACATGATTATCAGGTGGATTTTGCATACACTTAAGTAAGACATCAAATTGCAATCAAACAAAACTATCGCTTTGTAATACAGTATTAATTGGAATTGGACTTGCTTTTATTTTGTGCCTTTAAATCTGCGTGCTATATATTTATACTTCATGTTTTTCAGCTTATTTGAAAATGTTTTTACCATCTTCAGACATGTATGTTGTAGAGTTATTAGTCGATATAAATTTGTATACTCAGAAAATTGTTTACGAGTATATCCGTAATATAAGATTAATAATCGGAGTAAGTGTTTAATCCAGATCCCTGTATCAGTATATCATATTTTAGGGAATACATTTCGACTAAATACATATTCGTTCTACAAACTTGAATCTTTCCTGGCAGCTTAAATGACAGATATAAAATGTATTTATCGCGAATATGTAATCGATAAGCTTAGGGTACTTTTCAAATAGAACTAACTATGACGGCTGTTTCAATTTAACCCCATTACAGTGAGAGTGAGTTTGTCGCCGAGACTCATTGATATTCATAGAAATAAAACGTTTGTCCAAATAAATCATAATAGCTTTCAATAATCTGTTCTTCTGTGAAGTAAACGAGGGACTGAAAACACCAAGAATAGCCACACTTTAAACAAAATTGCTAACATATTGCAGTTAAATGGACATTTATCTGTTTTATTTAACGTATTCTATTTCGTCAGAGAAGTAGAAAATGCCAATTTGCACTTATATTAAAACTAGTTATCAACTGATCTTGTTAAGTAGCAAGAAAATGAACTCTATGATCTCTATGGAATTTCTTGAATGGGACTTCTCAAGATATAACAAAAAGGATGCTACTGGACCAAAGTAGCCCGACCTACACTGACCATAATCAAGCCTGCAGTTGTTGTACAACTGCACACATGTGATTG
This sequence comes from Mopalia kennerleyi, assembly GCA_034783855.1. Lineage (NCBI taxonomy): Eukaryota > Metazoa > Mollusca > Polyplacophora > Chitonida > Mopaliidae > Mopalia > Mopalia kennerleyi. The sequence goes on along the minus strand of JAVFBX010190180.1, from coordinate 2,131 downwards.
GTTCTATTTGTTTCATAATAAATTGACTTCTTCGTTTTTCAAATCATGCATTGGCCAGCGAATGCGAAGGCTCACCTCATACAGCGGAATATTGTATAAATCACCAATAAATCTGTCTGAGTTCATACCGTATCGATTCCATTAATCAACTTCTCTCAAAGTATCATATTCTCTCGTTTATAATGATTCTTTTGTGATATTTAATAGAAATGCCGTGGTCAGTGAATAGGTTGTAAATGGTAAGAAACCCGAGAAAGTATCGCTGCAGTGTGAAATTTATCTCCTCAATGCTGACTAAATATTAAAACCCCCTATCCAGTTTGCCAATTTTCTGACATTACTAAAACCTTAGCAAATGTGACAATGTAACCTTGGCGTTATCCCGATACCGCCTTTATCCCGATACCGCCTTCCGTCCAGTGGTATAGGATAAACTTTGGGTCGACAACAGAGATCGCTGGGTGGGTTGTTCTATGTTTCACAGTGGGGTTTTCCCCCCACCAATTACTGCCGATCCAACTTAAACCTAAAACACCAAACACGCGAAATAGATTCCAGACATTGTTTAAATCCTGTGTAGTTATTTTAGAAAAGCAATGAAAATCGCCGAGCATTTGTATACGAAGCGCGGCCAGCACATATCGGTTATTAGCCGACTTGAAAGCTTGATTCGTCTAAACCCTCAGTACCAGATGATTTTAACTACCATTTGACAGTTATATGTACAAACTGCTGTCAGTTCATTGCTTATATCACAATACGAAGTGACAATTACCTAATCATATAATCAGAGGACTGTAGGCTATGCGAGTTTAGGGAATTTTCACTCACTCACCAAAAGCTATGAAGACCAAAACGAAGCTGCTTTTGCATATTATCCTTCCGGCCAAATGGAACCTACTGGAATGGTCAGTCGCCCGCAAAAAAATTATTTAGACCGAATAAGTCCATGTTACGTTTTGCAAGTGCAATATGGCAGTTGACGGAACGACAAGTCCCAAACAAAATAATATATGGTCCATATGACATTTTGCGGATGACAGACCAATCCAAAAGGTTCCGTGGCCCAAAGTATCCTACGCTTTTCGTTATATTATAACGAATTTTATCACAGAATGAAGCAAATGTATCTACACGTGCGCTAGTACATCACGTTTCGTCAGCATGTCAAAAGACCATTTGAGTTATGAAATAAGCTCGAGCGAAGGATTTAAATAGAAGACTGAATTCCTGTCTGGCCTGTTCTCCTGTCTTATCAAAGTATATATTTGAGAAAGAAAAAATCTTCGATTTTCCTAATACGGATAAAAAAGTGTTTATTTGAATATAAGGAAAATGAATCCGAATGGCCTACTTTGAATTATCAGTTGACGTATAATGTCGGCGTTCATACTCCTTCATACAGTTCATATAATTGTCTATTTTACCTCAGATCGAAGTAAATATTTGATAAACGCATGATCCTTGGTCTAAATGTTTCCATCTAAAAGCATTTTGCTTCAATTCTCAAGTTAGAACAATTAGTACTGGCGCAATTGAAATAAATTTAAGATCGAAGCCTTGATTTTTTAAGTATATAGTTTTGATAATCACATACATGTCAATGTTCAACTGTATATACTTAACAAGTACAGGTAAAGAGGAGAAAGACAGTTCTGTACCCAGGATATAAACTCAACAATTGATATCAATTCACGCTTTTTTTTACTTCGAACACTAACGAAATATTCATCGCGCTAAGCTATACGTCATAATGTTGATTCGTTTGTTTATATTGCATCTACATCCATGCCAATAAATTTATTTTAGACAAGGATATTGAATTGTACTCAGACTGCATTACCAACAATGGTCTATCGATCTGATAATCAAACGAATCTTCTAAAACTAACTAATTTGTTTTAACACTCTGTTACCGTCTGAAGCCTTGCTCGGGTCAATTCCATACGTATGCAGCACCGTACAAAAATGTCCTTTTGGTCGTTTATCCATTCCACAAGCGCCGTTACAATTTGTTCGCGTCCAATAATCAAGGCAATCTAGCTTGATTATAGTTGCCCAGAAAGCACAACTCCGGCCTAATGAAGTTTAAAAAAAATTTGTGATGACATATTGATGGAATCAAACAGAT
>JAVFBX010190169.1:0-13488 GCA_034783855.1 Mopalia kennerleyi | reverse complement strand
TTTCAACATAAGTAAAAAAGAATTTCACATATGTGGAAAAGAATTGTACATAAGTAAAATAAAAGCGAAACTAATTCTACATATGTAGAATAAAGGTAGAAGTGATAAAACGGGTTGCCATACCCCACCCCATCCAAAAAATAAAAAGCTCAAACAAAACAAACAACACCAACAGCAAAAGACTTATACGGTCATTAGAATATGTATTTGGATTCAAATAGTAAAACATTGCAAATATAGTTAAGACAATTAAATTCTGAAAAATAATAAATAAATAATTGAATAATCAAAAAAATATTAAACAAACAAAACATACAGCACAAGTAAATAATGTGATGGCAACCCACAGATAAGTAACTTTTACCAAACGAACACTACATAAAACAGACTGAATGATGCCCGTTCCATGTCGTATTATAAAAAAACTGAGTGTTTGAGAATCGAACATCATGACTTGTCAGCTCAAATGAGCTTCACGCTCGCTGCACGTCAATAATTCGAGTTGACAAATGATGATGTTTCAATCTCAAACATTCATTTGTTTTTTATAATGCGGCATGGCACGAAACAACTCCACGAGCTAATGACTCTATATCAAAATAGATCGATAAGTCTATGTTTTAGATTTAGGCCCTACTTTGTTAAGACTTTCTAAAACTTGTCAGATTCAATATTTCTAGTTTTACAAGTAAATCTTCATAAATGTCATTAGGCTATGCTAGTTAACCGAAATAATTTGAAATAGACTGGCCAATTTGTTTTCGATTGCTTTAATGATTGTTGGTTGTAGTCGTGTTAAAGGATAGACAACCCATTCGTGGGTCAATAGTGTCAGTTCTTTAAATTTTATTACTTTATTAGAAATTTTGTTTTTCGTCCTGCATTTAGTGAAAAAATAATATAAAAATTCTAGTTAAAAGTTATTTTCTGATAAGTTTGATTCACTTCTTTTCAAGTGCATCAACGCATTCGGAACATGAGTTGATATAGGCCTAGCCTGTTCGCAGATCCCATTTCTTTTTGAAAAAATAATAAAATTTTGTTTAAATCAAGTGCTTGCTGGATTGGTTTTATACGATTACTAGCGCTTTTTGTAGAAATTAAATGTGTCAGCTATGTTTTCTTGAAAACTTTTGGAGCTACAATTTCGGCATGCTTATTAGTGACATGACAATCTAGTAAATGGTATCCGCATTTGTTTTTGTTTTTGCTGAGTTCTTTCTTAATTACAATTTTCCTCAAATTAATGATGGAAATTGGACTTTCTGCATTAAAAGAGGATTAATTAAAAAAGTAAGGCGAAAATCAGATAACCTTACTATAGGTTATTATGTAGGTCGAAGGGTTATCGACAAAAATTAAAGTGCTAGAAATCGCGTAAAACCTATCCAGCTATACACTTGGAAAGAACGGAGTCAAAAATTTCAAACTTAAAGTGAAATAACTTCTAGCTGGATTTTTTATATAACTTTTTCACTAAATGCTAAAAAAAAAGAGAATGTTCTTATACACAAATAAAAAAAAAGAACAATTTAGACCTTGGAAGTGGTCCATCCTTAAGGCTGTTTCAAGGCAATGTACTGCCAAGAGAAATAAACGACTAAACACAACCATAATATAAATTATCTTTGGGTAAAATAATGTTCCTCCAAGGCTAACAGCTTGATATTTTTCAAACCATACTGCCGCTAACCAGAAAATCAGTAACATTGAACAGAGCTGTAAATGGAACTTTTAACCAATCCCCTGAATGTTTAGCTGAATATTTGTGATAATGAACGCTCACAGAGATGCGATTGTTGAGGCCATAGTAAACTATTGTAAGTCTATAGATGTAGAATGCACAGCAGGTATTCGTTCGTACATGTCACTGCTATAATTTGATAATACTAAGAGTTAATTTTATATCAATCACAAAAATAATAAAGTGTAGATAAATTATATAATAAAGTGTAGATAAATAATATAATAAAGTGTAGATAAATAATATAATAAAATATATCTATAATATAAATGAGAAATGTTCGTCTTTGGCGTAAGTCAATATGGAAATAGTTCACTACACTCACAGGCACATTACTGTCACAACCACTCGGCATTGTTGAAAAAGTTCAGGAAATAATTAGTAATATTTGTCTTTAAATCCAAAAGGTGCCTTTATTTGTATTGGAATGTTGGGTGATGAACATTACAGAAGGCAATATCAAAATCACGACTAATATCAAGACCAAAGTCTGGTAGGCATCTGTTGAAGTCCAACTTTTCCCCCGTTACTGTTCCAGTTGTAGATGTATACACTAACAGTCAAAAATGTTACTGTGTATCACAGTCCGTTTTGACAGAATGGGATATATTCAAATGCAAATAAGCCATTCACAGAAACACTTTTTCTCGCAAAACGCATCTTCAGTCAGGCACATTTTCTCTTCTTGAGATGTGGGCACTCACATTTGAATACTGAACACTCCCTATTTCACGAAGTGACTCTGCATGCCTTTGGCCAACCAAAGCGCAGTGCAAAAAACATAACATTATTAAGTCAGATCTAGGACATGATTTAAGTAAGAAATATAGCAAATGGCAAGGCGGAGAATTTCAATCTTTGAAAGTTTCTTGTCTGGTGGAAGAGTAGGAAGCAGCTTTCTCAACTCCGTAAAGGCCACATTGAAAGCTTCAACACGCACTCTTTCTCTTGTAGCATGCGCAGTACGATATTTTTGGGTGGCACGTCGTCGTCGACGCCTTTCTTCGCGACTGAGGACTGAGTTCTCTTGGTTGGCGCTGCCCCTTCTGGAGCGCGGATGAAGATGAGTTTGATCATGATGACTACGGTGATTCATGTCGAAAGCAAGGTGCATGTTCTCTCTGTTTGAGTCAGAGACAGTATGATGCAGGCTCTCTCCGTTAATCGCCGGCGTTCCATTAACTTGATGAACTGACGCCATGTTGGAATTGGACTCAGCGTGCATGGTGATGGGGACAAGCACTGAACTCATCCACTGCTCTAACTCTCCTCTCGAAGCTTGCCCACTGGCATTTGACGACTTGCTTGGTTTGCCCGATTTGTCCTGAAAATACACCAAAATAACATTGAATAAAGAGGTTAAAGTGAAACTTTGCGTTAACCATTTTGCTATCACCTGCATTCCCAAACTACGAGTTACACCTAAAATAGGTAAATAATCCACCGACATTACTGTATAACTGTTGTGTAGTGAGCATGGCTATAGGGCAAGCTGGGATCTTTGGGTTAAGCTGTTCCTCATCAAATTTCTAGAAACTGTTAAACAAGCTACTTTGTTTTAGATTTTCGGCCCACCTTTTGAAATTCATTCATTATGTAAGATTCAACATTGGAATGGTAAAACAAGCTTATCAATAAACGAACCACTAGTCATATAATGATCTAAACATGAACTGTTTCAGAGCAGTTTCTTTAAATGACGCTCCACCCTGGACAGTATTTACCATGAAATCAGTTAGACGGCCGAACAGGTCTGTGCTCATCCACTGAGATGAATAGAATGAGAATTGTGTACAGGGTGAGTAGGGGATAGCGAGCCCAAACCTTAACCACATTACCCCAAACTATTGGCCCGAAGAGGGCTATACTTCCCGTTACCTAGGAAACACGAACAATGAAAAGGACGTGGTGGCTTTGAAGAAAATTGGATTCCCTGTTTGGGGAAAAAATTAGATTCCATGTTTTCACGCCTATGTGGTCACTCGTGGAGCTGTTTGGAAATTATGTTATCATAAAACCCGGCGATTCTCTGATGAGACGCCGACATGTGACGTCATCCTCTGCACTGAAAACCTCTCCGTGAAATTGAACCAATCAACACAATCCAATTGACTTTCTTTACATTTCCCTAACGCAGAATAACTTAACTAGAAATAGGAACAGCGCGTGATTTCTATGCCAGTCCAGTATAAGCTCGATTTACAAACACACGATTTATATTTAAACAGGACTAAGAGCACGGTAAAATGATCTAAATGATTTACTGGTTAACATATGCTTTAGAGCCACAAACTTGTCTTTCTTAAGAATTGCCACAGAAAGTAAAAGTACAAATTTATTGAATAATTATAATTAATAGATAAATTAATTCAAAGTTAAAGTTGTTCATTATAATAGGTTATTGGGCGGAAGAATTACTGATAATGACAGAATAAAATGTCGAAACGTATAAAGTTTTCTTTGTTCGGAAAAACGCTACCGAGGAGGCATTTTACGAATTGCAGTCTGTCGGTTACCGATGCAGAGCAGGTGGTGGAATTTCGGAACTCATTGGTAGAATGCCGGTGTTTTGTATGCGCATTTATACAAAAATATTCATGACCCTTCAGATCTGTAAACGATAACTTATATCAGCGGGTTTCAACAGGAACATTTTCTGAACTGGTATCTGGTCAAACTAAGAAAGCGTTATCCAAAAATTAGGGAACTACTGTCAATATTCACTTTCTAAATACGCAAAAAAATCATTAATCACTGATCTGCAGCCCAGTCACAGATTGAGCTTTCTTGAAAACTAAGGCTTGTTTTTATTTTATCAAGACCCAGCAGGAAGTTGATCTGTTGTACTGTCTTTGTTTTGCACCAAGAGATAACCCTATCCTTTGTCGCACTGTGTGGCCATCCACGTCGAAGGTGATTTCCTTCACACAAATTGATACAATGTATTTGCGGTCTCTATGACAATTTTTTGGGAAAAAAAAATCGATTTCTACAAATTGAAAATAAATTGATATTGCCAAATTTAATGTTCATAGAATGTTATTCCACTTGTCCAAATTAAAAATGTGGACATCCAATACATACATCTCACTAAATAATCGTATTTTATATTAGTCCATTCAACACGATTTAGTATTTTTAATTACCGATTTTACGCCTCTTCATAGTATTTTGATAAGTTTTTAGCTGTGAGATTTAAGCTATGGAGATGTTCTTGATACAGGATTTGAGATTGCACGAATGTCTGTGGAGCCGCCTCAGTTGCTATGAATGGTTAAATAGACAGACAGATGGCGAGGTAATCCCTAAGGATCGAGGGCATCACCATTTTCGAGGGAAATCGACTAAATTGCTGGTTTTGATCACAAGGAAAAGTTCTGCGCCATATATTAGCTGTAATTTATCTTGGAATTTCTGTTCAAATATGTGCGAGCATTGTTATAGGAAATTGTCCTGTAACGCACAGTCTTTTAACAGATCATTGTTAACCATAAAGCACTTTGCATAAATTATTCCTGTTTCATTTGTGTGCTATTGAAAAAATGTAGAACATCAGCTATATAAACACAACACGAAAACAAGTAAAAGTCGTTACGAAACATGCCATAAATGAACAAGAGTTAAATTAAACTGAAAATACTTGGAAACATTACTTGAATTTTTGACAATAAACGTAACCGTATATTTCGTGTTCAGCGCGCATGATTTGTGAATATATTCATCGAGCACTACCCACTGCTGCAAGGATTAACGCGAGTTTTTGATCAAACTTAACAGCTTTCATTAGACAGAAAATAAATGGAAATAAAGGCGTATATTTATAACAGATTGTCCGTCACAATGACTGCATGTTAAACTCACCTCTTCTGAAGCCGCCATGTTTTCTTGTACAGGAAGGATATTGGTATAGCAGCGCCCGATGAGCGAGTCACGGGTGCAATCTCTAGAGAAATACCCGTCAAGGCATGAATAAATCAACTGCTCAAGAGAAACTTAAAGGCTTTCAACCGTAATACATCTTAAGATAGCTATATATGGAGGATACAAAAGTGAATAAATACTCATTGTGCCAATGACAATTTATTCTGTTAATTTCCCTTAAAAAATAATATATTTTAGACTTAACAAGAGCGCCACAGAACGATTATGTATTGACAAACAGGACACAAATGTTCATCAAGGTGAAGGCTGAACTAGTAATATGTATTAGATCAATTTATAATGCAAGAATCGTTATCATTTCCTGAATCTAACGGACTTGATCTGAAGTATGAAAACTAAAAACGCTATAACGGCAAAATCATTAGCTTTCATAAAATTGATCCATGGTAGTTATACTGCCCGAAGCAAAAGATTTTAGCAAGTTATCATTACTATAGCGATGTACAGGTCATTCAAAGCAGGTATTATGAAGAATATCACTCCAGTCTAAAAACTTACCAAAATCACGAGCCGGAAACGAGTGTGTCTATATAGTAATAGACGAGAGTGATATGTGATGTAACACACGGGCTGCAATAAGATAATATTTTCTCGCATTCGTATCATTTTGGTGTGATTTTCGAGTGGAAATCTAGACATTTTGCAATGCTTGGCTACAATATACATTGTTGAGAAAGAGAACATAGCAATACAGTCGAGGTGCTGAAAAGTCATCTTCCAACAAAATACACGACGTCGTGGCGTCACAATTAAGACGACGTCAACATGTGTTGTGTTATCCCATAAATAAGTAAATTTCAGGGTAAGACAGCCATGTGATATTTGTTTCATATCTCCACACGTGGGATACAGCTTTCCTACGCTTCGATTGGTCACATTCTGTTCATTGATACCAATGAAATGATACAACTATACACGCACTATTTTATTTTACCACTCTTAAATGGCGTCTGTACAATTCCAAAACAACCATGGCTGACCTGCTGTTTGTTGAGTTTAATGATCCCATGCAGCTCAGATCAGTTACAATAATGAATTGTATAAAGAATTACTTATTCAATTGACAAAACTTTATTATATCAACAAACCGAGTATGTATAAGCTCGCCCAAATTATTAAATTCAACACAACAAGGCATTTGACTAAAATTGGGAAAATACATTTATCATGCTTTTCTGAAAAGGGACAATCAAATCTTTGCTTTATCTCACAACTAAATGCTTAGGTAATACTAGTACATTCTGGTTATTATCATGGTAATTATCACTCACCAAAATTAATGCAGCATAACAAAATGCCATGCATATATCACTATGTACTACTACAAATAATGGTCTTGTGTATGCACATTGTATGACGAGGGGCACCATGGAAAGTCCAAGTTTATAAATAATCAAATCGAATGGAATAATTAACATTTGGCATCCGCCGACGTTTTCGTGTAATCCTCGTTTAATTTATGAGAGGAGACTAATTGTAAGATATTGACTGGAAGTAACAGTACTTGTTTTGTACTTTTCTGTCATATTTGAGTAAAATAAATATTGCATTTCAATCCGCACTGTTTTCTTTTACGCGGATGCGGATCACTCAGAATGAAGCTTTTACACCGATCCAGATGTGTATGCACCAGTGCGCGCCTCTCGTTTCTTTCTTGACAAGGAAGCGAAAATATAAATTGATTTCTTATTTATTGGCTACAAAAAGGCATTTATGGGATAAATAGAATCTCAAATTCGTGACCGGATGTCAAATTTATGAATCTCTGGAAGTAATTTTCATTTATTCCTCACCCCGAGTAGTCATTGTTATTTGTTTGTTACATTCGTTTCATAAATTTGACATCTCCGGGCCACTCATTATAGATATATCTCTACATATCTATAGGGCTCTAGAGTAAGATTATCGGGGGTGTAGTGTGAGAATACGAATTAACACACTTCCTGGTTCTAGAGATGGTTACCCTTCAACAACATACGTGCTTATATTGTTTTGGGTCAGTTCATGCAATCCCTCTGTCACCAATCCCTCTTTCAATCAATTAATCAAACGGTCGGTCGGTCGGTCAGTCGGTCAGTCATTTAATCAATCAAGCATTCAACCAATCAACGCGATTTTAAGAAAATATACATTGAATTTCGCCAGACGCCTTACCATGAATTAGAGTACAGCTCCCGTACCCTTGCAGATATAGCATGATAATTACCTGAATATACTCTGAACCTTTACATGGCACTCTTGTGAGTTGTAGAAACATAAAGTAGTTGGCACCAGTTGTCATGCGTTGGTAGCCTGGATAAATATTATTAAACATACATGTATACAGTCTGGTGGAAAACCGTCCTCAAAATATGCTTCGGAAACACATACTTAGCTTAGACCTTTACGACTGCAATATGCAAATAAGGCATCCGTTGTAGAAACATAACTATTGCAAGCGTCACCTTCAACCTGATTGAACCCCACATACTGTTTGGTATAAATATATTCAATGGGTCTCGTGATAGGTCCGGTAAAACACATGGAACACAGAAACTTTGGCATTGCAAAATGCTATATGCACCAGTAAAGTACTTCATTGAAGTATATATCATGTTTGATTTAAAATGTACAACGGTTGTTCAGATATGTTCTGGAAACGTAAGTATGGCACACACCACTTCCACCTAGACAATTGCGATGTTCTGATTAGTAATTCACAATAGAAACGTAAAAACAAAGTAGCAAATTTAACTCAAATCAAACTTTATTTAGGATTGGCGACTATAGAGCGAAAACATTAGCTAAAGGCTTTTTAATTCCGACGTTTTAAATAGCAAATGGTAAAAATAAAACAGATTAACAATAATATGTGGGTAACTTAAAATGACAATTTTTTATGCATACAATTGAGTCAATAGAAAATACTTGATTTTTTGGTGTTTAAAAAAAATATATAGACATGAGGTAAAACAGTATCACAGTAGCACTCCTAGCTAATTTTCACTTAACTGCTTGGTAGAAATATATGTAAAGTTAGGTAAAAAAAACCTTGAAGGATTTTCCAGATCAGTTCCAGAAACGTAGTATGACACAAACTAACCTTTGCCTTGGAACCATTATAATATGGAATTAGCGATGCTTTGCAAAAACGTAAAAAGCATAAGGCACAGCTTGAGTACCTGATTCACATAAATTCTGTATAAAGATACTCACCAGACCTCGAAACCAAAATGCGACAGGTGGACATACAAATCGAGAGCTTTATCTACCCGATTACTATGTAGAGGGGTTAATTATGTGTATTATGTGTATGTGTTAATTATGTTTATAATGGATTTCAAATGTTCTACACAAATCGTATCAGATCTATTATATAAATTATTATGCCAAAAAATTGCAATCTCATCAAGGTAATCTGATTTAAAAAAAACAAACGGTATATTTCTTTCTTTAAAGCCCATACATCTGTTGACTAAAGAAAACACACTTTTATAGACCATATGCATCACCCGGCTTAACTGTGTTAACATGCATAGCCATTCATCCGTTTCAAAAATAAAAGTTAAATACATTTTAAATTTAAAGCTGTCATAAATTGTCCTTTGATTTTTTTTCGAAAAATTATACGACACGTTCATTCGTTTCAATATTCTTATGAATATATTGTTTTATTTTTAAATGATTTTTACGGTTTGGAAATTCGCTTCGGTTGAAACATCTACACGAGTTTATCGTGGAATAAATTATGCTTTATCCCAGATTTATTCGAAGAAAAAATACCTCTAATAAATTAGATTGGTGGAGATTATATAAAATTCAGATGTGTCTTCGATGTCTTTAATAGAATATATCATTGAACGGCTTCTTATCTTGAACGAGACTCAAGTATTCACTGAGGTTTCTGGGAATCGACATCTATCAAGAATAATATTACATTATAACAGTATGGTAATAGTTTTCACAAGCTTCGATATCGTTGCTCACTGTCGACATTTACGTGTTTAAGTTCAATGATAGGTTAATGAGAAAGACAGAAGAAAGTTAATTACCAGTGTGTTTGTCTAGTCGATGAGAACCGTCTTATCCCTTCCTCATTATATTCCACCAGATGATTAAACGAAGAAGCCTAAGTTTTGTCAAAATAAGCCGGGGATTTGCGGATTGGCTGCTCTCGGTTGCCACCTGTCCCCGTGCCTAGGTGTGATGTTTATATAATCCTTCCACACTCGGAGATAATAAACTGAACACATGACACATCTTACCAAACTCATCTTCTCCAGCAATCGCTAGTGAAATGACCTTCTTCTTTAAAAAGACAAAATTACCATAGGACATATCCCGTGAGACCTTCGCCCCAGTCTTCATTTAGCCGCCAGTACTTGATCAGCTAGTAAAGACAAAGGCGAAATCTGCATGTAGATTGAATGAACGATGAGGGGGAGCAAATATTAGGTCTTTAGGGAGTTTTCTCCGCCTAATTTAAATCGATAAGTTGCCCGCGAGATCTGCTAACTGTCTCACTCACTCACAACATCATCTTCTGCTGGACACACAGACAACAGTCTGTGGAGAACACAATTCGACTCTCCGGAAATCAACTCTGTTTTGAGGCTTAACGTACGAAGTACAGGCCTTGTACTGTTTGACATATTTACGTTATAAGATTATTAATATGTTCCCTACGTTATTTCATTTTTGATATGTTGCTTTATTCACGAAACAGTCGTGTCACACATACACATAGAAAATAAAAAACCAACCAACAAAAAACTGACCAATAACGACAATGGTTATTCAATGAATACCTGATCTAATATTAATAAAGACCAACGCGTTCATTAAATAAGAGAAAGACCTTCTATCAACCATAACTTTCTAAAAATTAAACTAGACTGAATTATTCCTTTTCATGAATCGGAACTTTTCGACATTTTATCTAATCAGTTTATTAACAAAAATACTCTTTTGGTGTCCTTTAAGAAGTGAATATCAAGGGTATCTATGTCGATTGGCTGAGTGTTCTAGATGGCCGACATTGATTGGCTGAGTGTTCTAGATGGCCGACATCGACTGGCTGAGTGTTCTAGATGGCCGACATCTATTGGCTGAGTGTTCTAGATTTACTGCTGTTGGTTTGATAAGCAACTCCAAAGGACGTGGTCCCTATTCCAGCACAAATCTCATCCTATAAAATGTCTGCCATAGTATTTGTTATACTTACAAAAAAAGTCGAACGAAAATTAAGCTCAACTTGATTGGAAATAAAACCAAGTGAACACATATGTGTGAGGCTTTACCTGAGATATTGCATCAAAGTGCAGCTGAATAGGTTACACCTGTATTTTGCTACTGATTCACCCAAGGTATCAACTTTCAGAAACTATATACGGCCAAAAACTCTTTTAGATAAATAAATAAAATAAGTGTATCTAATAAGATGAGATTTTATCGGGTATAGATTAAAAAAAATTGGCTGAATATTTGAAAAATCTTCATACTGATATCTCCGGCAGTGTTCAGAACTGTCGATGAAGAGTTCTGTACGTACTTGCAACAATGGTAAGTTTCCATGTATTGAATTACTATAATTGTTTGTTAGTTTGTTTTGGGTATAACCTCGTACTTCACTTCATGTCGACGAATTGTCCACTTCTCAGACAGCTTTAAATACGAATAAAAACCCGAGAAGAACCATAGGAAGGACCACCCCCGCGCCACTGCTTGTTGTTAACAATGATTGATTGATTAGTGTTTTACGCCATGCTTAATGTTACTTCACTTATATGACGGCAGTGTATTACAACAACAACCGACGCTAGCACAATTTAGATGTGAAGCGTTTCCATGATGTTGGAAACTTAATTTTCCTCCAGTGCTAATTTAAGACAGTATTGCTACTCTTCGAACAAACTGCATGCCCGTATCCAGAGGACGTTGTTAGCAATGAAATCAGAGGGCGGTTTCCTTCCCCCTTGTTGCTGACAAATTGTCGTTTCAGTTCAAGAACTGCGCACAACCTTAGTCATCTAAAAAAATAATTTCGACAGAAATTACGTCACTGTGTGTTAAGCTAAGTTGGGGTATACTCAACTACTAGATAAGGAAGAGGGTGGTATAAATGCATGTATGGCTATATAATCCATTCTTAAACTCTGTTAGCAAAGCACATATCTTATGTGAGCTCTAAGGGCATCTACAGAAAAGGGCTAAGAATTGGACAGGCAGATGGGTGAATCGTGCCTCGCAAACCACAAAGGGCACTTAGACTGAGGGTAATCGGGGGGACAATTCCACTCAGGCTTCCTATAACACTTGACACAGCAGCCGTTAAACAACAATAAACTTCTTGAACCGAAACTAGAAAAACAGTTAACACTTTAGTTGATAAAACAAACAAGCATATGTTGCTCTTTTCTATTTAAAACGCCTTTTAAAGGCTCCAAATGGCTCGTTCGGATTGATTTTGCACTTGGAAACGTAACATTGCGAGGAAGAAAAATATTTTCATCACAATTTGCCAAGGGTTGTTCAATTTATTTATTGGCTTCATTCAGTATCCATAGGTCAACAAGTCTGGACTCTAAATTCTAGGGCAACAACTCAATACCAAGGTGATCTCAATCGTGTCTTACCAAAATTATAGAAATAAGCTCTTCGTTGACAAAATCATTCCCATCTATTAAACCTTACAGAGATCTTAATAAGGTTTCAATTTAACCAAAAGTCAAGGTGACACACTCTGCCTGTACTTGCTATTTTCAACTAAATCCGTTTGCTTCGAATTACTGTTCTTTTGTCGTAACATTTGCTTTGTCTTGTACGACATTTTCATATTCGTAAAGGCTTTCAGAAGGACAGAAATTAATAGAGAAAGGAGAATAATGTACAGCAAAGAGTGGAATCTTACCTCCAATAAATCAGCTGAATATTGTCAAGGGGTACTGTGGTTATTTATATCCAATTCCCTTAATACTTAAAATAACATATATTGAAAAAAATAAGGAAGGCAGACGAATTCTCAAAGGAATCGCTCCAAATTATTTGAGTCTAAATTGAAAATAATTGGGCACTTTATAGAACAAAGCAATGTTTTAAAAACACAAGTAAGTATACATTGGCCACAAGATATTGTCGAGTGAGTAAAATAAAGCGTCTCCTGGCGTTCCACGCGATTGACAGACACCAATAATTATTGCGCGGAGAAAATGTGGCTGTCCCAAAAGACCTGACTGTACTGTAATAACCCATATTGTTATAACTTTCGCGTTCGCTACAACCCGAAAAACACCTGTACAGGGAACGGATTACTTATCAGAAGCGGGGATTTTTTTTCCGCAGACTACACTAACAACATTTAATGTTAAAAAAAACACACAGACAGGCTTGAGACATTCTTTGAAGGGGTTTTTTTTATTTAAAAAAGAACAAAGCGGCAAACAAAAAAATAATTTACTGCTAAGCAAAAAACAATAAAAAATAGGATGTACCTTGTAAGTAAAACAAAAACATATTCATCAGAAGGCAATCACAAATAATAGGGCACATAATTAATTGATGGTTATAAATGCGAAAGTTTGACGTTATGTTTTCGGACGAGCGAATGAATGAACGAACGAATAAATTAATTTATAAGTTAATAGAAAAAAGATTCAGCATGCTCAATGATGAGCAGTATCAAAATATTTGTAAGTTGGCACAAAGATTTCATAATTAAAAAACGAATGAATGTACAAATGAACGAACAAATGAATGAATGAATGAATGAATGAATGAATGAATGAATGAATGAATGAATGAATGAATGAATGAATGAATGAATG
>JAVFBX010190158.1:0-13488 GCA_034783855.1 Mopalia kennerleyi | reverse complement strand
ACGTTTTATTTTTGTCTCCGTCGTCATATAAGTGAAATACCCTTGAGTACGACGTTAAACCAATCAAACAAACAAACAATCTTCAGGTATATGAGGGAGTCATGCCTGGTAACTCCGTCAATCATAGGCGTGGTTTTTACCAGGTTTACTCTCGATTTTCAACTATATAAAAGTAGAAGCGAGTGTGAAATAAACTGTTGTCATAGAAGTGAAATACCTTTGAGTATGACATTTAACGCCAATCAAACAAACTTTATACCTGTTGGCATGTGTCCTCATATTACAACACTATGACATTCAGAGATGGATGGCAACTTTGTATATGGCTGTATATTGTACAAAACAATACTTGAAAGAGTTGTCACCCATGAAAGTAGACTTCAGGGGCCGGTTGCTCGAAGATTTAATCTCCCATTAGATCAGGGGCAGCACCTCTATAATGTATGTACATCTGAGGATTAGATTTGATGTCATAATTAAATAACAATAATATTTATAGGCCGTTAAAATAGAGGAGAAAATCTGATAAAAGTAAAAAATGTAATAAGTATTTGTGGGTTAAATTTGATAAAAAATATTTCATTTTGGGTAAGTAACTTAAAATTTGTGAAATTGCATCATACAGTCATTGTCAAACCTGTAAAACGCGTATACATCATAATAGTATCGTACCCGCTACAAAATTCGTTTTGCGGCGGTCACTGAATAAGCCCAGGAAAAGACAAATACAAATATTTCTTTTCTTATCTGGTAATCTGATAAGGCTTGCTTTATGGAAGCTATCAGGGACCAGCCCGCTTTCACAATAAATTGTATCACAAAAAATATTGTATCATAAAATTTTGTTGTATTAAACTATAGCATAAAAATGTCGTTCTCTATTTTATTGTTGTATGACATTTTGTGAAAATACCTCCAGATGTTGAACCTCGTACCATTGCGCAGGGTTGAATATCTAGTTATTGTTGTTATTGTTATTATAATTATAATTCCTAAAAAAGGATTAAATGATTAATTTTTTGGAGGCGGACTAGGATCATTCTTGTTTCTGAACAAAGTTTTTGAACCAGTTTTAATCATTAATATGTTTGTTGCTTATTTTAGAAATGGTAGTTTATCAATAAATTATTAATGCTCATATATTTTTATTAAGTGCTCCGTGGATGTTTTACATTTTACATATGTTCTTCCTTAAAATGTATTACTAATTGTTAATATTTATTTCATACTAAGTATTGAAACATTTTTTCTATTTTTTTGTGGATACAACAAGCCCTTTGGGGTTTTACTCCCGCTGAACATAATTTTTTTAAATAAGTGAAACATTCAGTGAATAAAGAATAAATTTTAAAAAACCCAAATACTTGCTCCACATAAGTAAAAACAGAAGATATTCTTGCCTCTGCTTGATTTGGGTCTTCAACTTGTTTCTTTTAGCACGTGTGCCGCCAGATCCTGGGAAGTAACAAGGGAATTCGACTGTCCTGGTAAGTTGAAGTGTTATGAATATTTTTCATATTTAAATTGTTACACTCTGTCTGTCCACCATCAGGTATTTGACTGAGTCACACGATGTGGATCTGGCAATTGCGGTGGTGGTTTTTATAAGTGTTCCTCCGTATTTTATAAATAAGGAACAGTGTGAAGTGGATAATTCGTCATCTGCTAAGTGAAATACCCCTGAATACAATGTTAAACCCCAATCATGGAAACATACAAACAGACAGTTGTAAATCAAGGGGAAATGTAAGTCGATTCAAGTCTTTGTATAACATACGTTCTGTAGCTGTCCTGTTTTAGTCCTGTCTTTGTTTGCTGTCAGTGGTGTTGAGGGTGGGTTCCTTTCACCCATAGACTGGAAGGCCATGTACATGCAACAAGACCGACTAAGGATTCTGTGGTTCATCGTATAATAACCCTATATTTTAGCTGGCCTCCAAAGTAAAGAAGGGCCCGCGGCCGTGGTTAGCCAGTGCCCTTTCTAAAACCTACTTCGATGTGCAGTTACACCATGTCACACCATGTGGCTCTTGCAATCGCGGGGGTGGTTTTTCACAAGGTTTCCTCTCGGTTTTCCACCGTAATTACGCAAGGAGCATTGTGAAGTGGACAATCCCCCTTCATATAAGTGAAATACCCTTGAGCACGACGTTAAACCCCAATCAAACAAACAACAAACAAACCAAAGTAAAGGATACTTATCATTCACTGCTGGAAACACTGTTACTAGTCTCTATTTGATCTAGATTTAACCCACAATTGCTCTTATTTTCTGATGTTTATAAGTTATGCATTCACGGTTTTGTTCTCGGTAAAATATATATGTACTTTCTTTGTACTTTTAGCTACCTGTACTGTGTCTGGTGACCCACATTACTGCGGCTTTGATGGTGACTGCTTCGCTTTTCAAGGATCCTGCGAATATGTCTTGGTAAAGGATCCGAATCAAGCCTTCCAGATTACTGCTGCTAACATTGCTTGTGGTACATCTGGTGTTACTTGCACAAAGAGTGTCACCATTACCATTGGTGAACTGACTATTAAAATGATTCGAGGCAATGGAGTAACCGTTGGGACTAGGACGATCAACACCTTCCCATATGAAGGGACCGGAATCCACATCAGCAGAGTCGGGCTCTTCTACAACCTCTTTTTGAGTATAGGTGTTACTGTGCAGTTTGATGGACGTAAGTAACCAAACAAAAATTTTGACCAGTAAAGAATGAATATTCTATTTACCTAATTTGATCAATTCGGATAATCCCAACTATTCTTTCCATTGCTCTTGGCCTAGTCCAAATGTATACATGTGCCCCCCTCCAGCAACACATGGACACTGTCACGGGTCATTGTTTTGAGCATTAAATTAAAAGTAAAAATGGCATCCGAGGTCAATATTGAGATTTTAGCAAATATAAACTTAAGCAACTGTTGAAAGTTTGATGTAATTTAGGGTAAGGCTGCAAAGAGTTGAAAAAACTTTGTTAAGCAAAAATAGCTCCAACTTAGTCAGTTTTGCAGATATAATAGCATAGTATATATCATTTTAAAAGTAATTCAATCCTTTTTAGAAAATATACTAATAACTATACCCATTTGTGATAGTTTGTGTTATGTTGTACATAGATTATGGTAGTTCGGTTCAAATCACTTCACGGTTAATACTTGTAGCCATCGTATTCAATCACAGGAATATAGACATTTTCGACCAAAGAAGGGGCCTGTGGCGGTGGCTTAGTGGCTAGCTTGTGCGCTTACTTATTCTGCTTTGATTTACCGTTGATGGCATTGAATCCCCCAATCAAACAAACAATCTTGCTAATACATTTATTTACATCATCTATATACAAGATACATTCAAAACACCATACAGAGAATGTATATACTATCCCAGTATGTTTGGAGATAAGTGACAAAACTGTAATTCTTTCAAATGAATGGTCTATAGATACCTTATTATGTGTTTAACAATGGAGAGAAAATGGCACTGGCGTTAGACAAATGAAAAGGTGTCCGTTTTCGATTAAAAATGACAAATGCATTCATTCTCTGACGTTAGCCGTAAGCATTTTTTGTTTTCGTATTGATTTTTATTTACGAAACTTTTTACCATTCAATTGAAATTTTATTGCGACATCGCGAATCTAGTGTGCATCATTCATATCAACTGTTTTGTGTTCTTTTTTTTAATAGTTAATCTTTTTTAAATCGAAGCGTTGAGTTTTCAACTGACTTGAATCCTTTCCTACATTTTTACCTTAAATTAATTAGGGTCAAATAATTAATTATCAATCTATGGTCTTGTTTTCTACAGACACAAGAGTGTATGTTCACTTAAGCGAAGCTTGGAGAAACAGAGGTGTCCAAGGTCTCTGCGGTAATTTTAATGGGATGGCTGGTGATGATTACATTAGTAATAGTGGCGTAAACGAGAAAGTCAGTACAACATTTGCTGAATCTTGGGCGACAGTGTCTAGCTGCCCTACTGTTGAACAAGAGAACCCTGTGGAAGGAAATATCTGTTTGGTAAGGTTTTGTTCAATAAAGCATTTTGTTCAAGTACCGACACAATGTTTCTTTCTCATCAACTTGATATAATGTAGAATACGGTTTACGCATTTTAAAAAAGTAATCATGCTTACACAGATGAGGATTTATTAAAATCGTTAAATCATCGCATGTTCTAGATAAACTCCCAGATACAAATTTGACAAAGATCTTAATCTTGAGTTGCTATGGGTTACTGCTTTATGTAGAGAGAAAATCACCGCCTTTATTGGGTTGGAATTTTGGACTCATTCTACCGTGAGCCTCTGTAGCTCAGTCGGTAGAATGTTGGTCCTGTAACCCAAAGGTCAGAATCTCGGTGTATGCAAGCAAATTTGTCTCTCTGCATGTATTCCATATATACACAAATTTTCTTCTCTCAAGATGTGTGTAGGTCCCCCATAACAGGATTTATCCAGAAAATTGTATCTGGGAATTAATCAAGAACATAACATGATTCATTCGTTTTTATTAATCACCATGCCTTAGCCAGTATGATTTATGTTAAGAAATTTAAAAAATTTATAAACCATCAAGCAAGGGTGTTAAACACCAATCAATCAAGCAAGCAAGCAATCTGTCTAAAACAATCAGTCACACAGTTTTAGGATGTTGACTGGGACTCGTTAAAATTAATGGATTCTCTCATGGTCTGTAAAAAGTGCCAGACACAACCTGGAATCCTGCATTGTTATTGGTAAACTGTTGACATTCAGGGAGAATGTTAAATTTTAAAACCATTCAGTTTGTTAATCCTCTATTAATCCTTAGACAATCTGTAGACACCGCATCTGGGCCCCGTTTAACAAAGCGATCTTAGCTTACGTTGAATGTAGCTGTCATGGCAACACTATGTCTTCAAAATGGTCGTTATGGTAATTACGTTTTGCGTAACCTAAGATCACTTAGAAAATGGCTCCCTTTACATATGTTTGTTAATAATTTACAGCTGGAAAAGGTATCTAAAATGGTCGTTATGGTAATTACGTTTTGCGTAACCTAAGATCGCTTAGAAAATGGCTCCTTTTACATATGTTTGTTAATAATTTACAGCTGGAAACTGTATCTAAAATGAGATTGAAATGTTGTGACTGTGAAATGATGAAATCATTCTCATTCCATATGGAATTGTTATGCATTCATCCAATTTGGAATTCCACTCAAGAAGAACTAAAACGTATTGATAGCCTTTTTTCTGGCTTCTATAAAAATTATTGGCTAAGCTTTGAGCATTGATTTATATAAAATAATGTGACAAAAATGCATTTGTACAAAAAAAAAATTTTAAAATAAAGAATTACCACATTTTGTTACCTTTCAAAATTTTGGCCCTTGTTGAAATCGGGACTGTTTGAGCTGCAGAGTATTATCCAAAACACTGAGTGAGTCACATGATGTGGCTTCAACACTTGAGGGGTGCTTTGAACAAGGTTTTCTCTTGGTTAAGAAGCAGTGTGATATAAGTGGGCAATCGGTCGGGATATAAGTGAAATAGCCTTAGGTGTGCAGACGTTAAAACCAAATCCAACGCACTAAAACACTGAAGGCATTATGAATTCATGAAGA
This sequence comes from Mopalia kennerleyi, assembly GCA_034783855.1. Classification (NCBI taxonomy): domain Eukaryota; kingdom Metazoa; phylum Mollusca; class Polyplacophora; order Chitonida; family Mopaliidae; genus Mopalia; species Mopalia kennerleyi. Next base: position 7,875 of record JAVFBX010190158.1, on the reverse strand, counting down.
TAATTTTTCTCTGGTTTGCAGGGTATACATGCGCACAGACAAACATGGGCTATATCATCCTGTAGCATCATCAAGCATGGGGCTGTCTTTGCGGAATGTCGAAACAGTATGCAGGCGTCGAAAGTCGAGATATTCTATACAGATTGTGTGTATGATGCCTGCAGGTAAAGTGTAGTACAAGTTGTATTAAAATCTGTATGTTCAGTTTCAAACTTTGCTAGATTATTGTCCATGACTGGTATTCACATAAAATTTCATTTAACTTGTATGTTATAAATAAGGTAATCTTATTTGTATGAGGACACAGTATCTTCAGTATTAGTTGAGGGCCTGCAGCCGTGCCTTAGTGGTTAGCGAGTGCGCTTCCTAATGCCTACTTCGATTTACCGTTCACAGGATAGAGTCCTTCTGTCGACCCTAAGGTATATGAATGATATAACCGCAGGTTGGTTTTTACGGGGTTTCCTCTCGGTTTTCCACCATAATAGGACAAGGAACAGTGTTAAGTTGACAATCTGTCGTAATAAGTGAAATACCCTTGAGTACGTCGTTAACCCCAATCAAACAAGCAAACATCAGTATTGGCAATCGTGACAATCAAAATCATCTTGAATCTTACCATGAGTTAATCTTTATTTTATGAGGATACAGAACATTCTGTATTGGTCATCAAAATGATTAAAATCGAGTTTAATCTTATAGTGAGTTAATCTTAATCCTATGAGCAAAAAATATCTTAAGGATTGGTCGTCATGACAATCAAGATCAACTTTCATATTACGATGAGTTAATCTTAACCCATGAGGACGCAATATCTTTAGTTTTGGTCGTCATGACAATCAAGATCAACTTTAATCATACCCATAGTTAATCTTAATCCTATGAGGACACAGTATCTTTAGTTTTGGTTGTCATGACAATCAAGATCAACTTTAATCTTACCCTTAGTTAATCTTAATCCTCTTAGAACACATGCAATATCTGAGGCATTAGTCGACATGACAATCAAGATTAACCTAGGCCCTGGTCGCTTTGTGTAATGAGCCCTTGTTATTCTTCTGTTAAAGCTGTGATAGAGGTGGTGATTGTGAGTGTCTGTGTACCGCTATTGCTAACTTCGCCGAGGAATGTAACAGATTCCAATACCCAGTGAAATGGAGGCACCAGGAGCTTTGTCGTAAGTTGATGTTATTCGCTTTCAACATCATAGGTTACAAGGAAAGAGAAAAATTGTCGATTTTTTTGTAGTAAAACCAACTACATTTCGCTAAAACATTTTATATTCTTTAGTATATCTATGACTAGTCACTTGTTCTAAAATATATAAAATGATGATCATGGACCATACCGGAAACAAGTTGTAGAATCAGTTTTACTTCAGGGCCCTTGATAGCAGTTTGAAATAAGGTGTACACTGTTGTACATCAGTTTTGTGAATTGTAAGGAGCTTCCTGTTGCCCTGGTCCTTTTAGAGCTTAAGATGTACTCCCTGATGTAATTAATTATAGTACAGTTGTAAATGGACCTGCCAATACGGTGCATACTGGAGTATTTTAGACACAGAATTTATGCTAAATACACAAAAAGGCCCTGAAAATACACAGAAATTAATATTCTGTGCTGTGCTGTAACACAAAAATACACAAAATTTTAGGTATAAATACTCCATAAAAAAGTTATTCAGTGTGAATATGCTTAAGATATGCTTAAGATATGCTTAAAACCTCATTTGTTCACACATAAATGTCTGCTAGGGTAAGCTGAGAGCAGATCTTGCTATCAGCTAAATGGTTCTGTGTCATTAAATCCTGTTTTATTTGACCCGTTTTCTTTGTTTTAGCTATTCAATGTGAATATGGTTATGTATATAAGCCATGTGGTTCTCCCTGTGAGCAAAGCTGTAGGAACATCGGCGATGATCCAGAACCCTACTGCTCTAACACACATTGTATGGAGGGATGTTATTGTCCTGATGGCATGGTAGAAAATGGTATGTTTTCTGAACATTTTTATACCCTTCTTATAGTGTATTAACATTTTTAGTGTCAAGGTAGCGGGTGGTTGGAGAGAGCTTCATTCTGCCCTAGTACTGTTTGAGCTAAGGGGACAACACAAAGCCGATATTTTTGTGGCGCCCTGTATCGGTTATGGGTTGTTGCCAGCGGCATGGGACACCCGTTGGTCTGGCACGCCATCCTTCAAACTAAAATACCTTAAGTATGGTGTCAAACTGCAATCAAACAAAGAGGCATAGTGTCAATGTGATAAATAAATGCATGCTGTGCATCAATGGTTGTGTTTCTTTATCTTTAACCTCAAATGGTAGTACCATAAAGACCTTAGTGGCGGAGTGGCCTGGAGTGCGCAATAAAACATTGTACAATATTTTTTACACCTATGCTTTCATATTATTTCTTGCAATTTAGTAAGTGTTATTGGCCTGCTGAACTTGAAACCAGGCTTGCCGATGTCTCTTCAGAAGAGGGAGGCATCTTGTAACAATATACATGTAGTACAAAAACCAGAAGCAGGCTTCCTCCTCTAGAACTTATTCAACTTACATAACCTCATTCTATTAAGATCGAACAGCTTTGAGTTTATTTATTTTTACAGACTTGGATTTTGTTTATGGAGCTTTTTTTCCGTTGAGTTTAATACTGTTTGTTATATTTCGTCAGAATAAATATAGAAATTTCACTTTCTTATCCTTTTGAACCCCTTTTTATTTCCAGGTGACCAATGTATTCCTGCTGATGATTGTCCATGCACAATGAATGGGCTTATGTTTACTAAGGGTGCTATCATTTATGAGGATTGCAGAAATTGGTGAGCAGTTATTTTAGGAACAGAAGTTTTATACGCCCGTGCTTTGACGGGACATATTTTGTTCTGGGGTGGTCTGTCTGTCTCTCTGTCTGTCCGTCCATCAACATTTTTTTTAGCTTTGGCATTTGTCTGACTACAGGTGGCACCACCTGTTGGCAATGTCTAAATTTGGTGTCTGTTTATTGAATTGAAACTTCTGGAATTCGAATCAAACCTAGTAAGAGTATGTCATGTGACATGATGTCACTTGGGATTGATTTTGTTGCATGTCGACTTACAAGTCTAAATTTGTTTTCTTTATGTTGATTTGAAAACTTCTTGTGGAATTAGAAACGAACTTTGTATGAGTGTTCCATGTCACAAGATTTTGCTTGGGATTGACTTTGGTGTAAGTTGACCTACAGGCAGCGCCAACTGGTGGCAAAAGCCTAAATCTTGTTTCTGTATGTTAACTTGAAATCTCTTTTCAACTTTTTGGTTCCAGACATTAACTTGAAAGCTACTTATGGAATTAGATATTCCACATTTCAAGATGTTGGGTAGGATTTTGTTTGGTGTATTCTTGTCTAGACATGCTGTCACCTGGTGGATTCTATTCAAATTTATTTTAATATTCCATGTAGCAAGATTTCTTTGGGGCGTATATTGCGACTCACTTGAGCTCTTGGTATACATATATTTCACAGATTTAATTTCTGTGTTATTTTTGGATCAATTTCGTCATCCAAAATGAAGACCAGATTAAGGATGATGTAAAACATCAAGTGATGAAATTTGGATATTGTTTGACCTTGACCTTTGACAAGGTTCCTGAATTGTATTACTCTGTAACTGTAAGTTTTTATACACCTAACTATCCATCCCTACAATGGCATAAATCACTGGAAGGACAATTTCGATAAAAAAAATATGTCAGCAAATGGCTGACTATCTTTTACAATTAGACACCTGAGCTAGTAGGAAAACTAGAGACATTATTTTCACAAATCTGTTGATATTTCTTTACAGTACTTGTACTAATGGTCAATTTGAGTGTGTTGGTCAAGGTTGCCAATGCCTGGAAGATGAATTTGTCTGTAGCAATGGCCAGTGCATTCATGCCCAACAACAATGTGATAAACAAGATGACTGTGCCGACGGATCGGATGAAGAGGACTGCGGTAAGACGTGTTCCTTTTAAGTTTGCTTCACCGAGAAAGAATTGTAGAAAATTGTGTAATTTTTAAGATAAATAGCTGCTAGTTTAGGCCTTTGAGTAGCTTTGAACTTTGTACTAGTCTTAATTTTCAAAATAATTACTGTTTGAATTGATGCGTTCTTTGGTAGTGGGGCATCTCAAGTATATGGTGGCTTAATATTAGCCTTTAAAGTCATGTACATGTAAAACGGTAAGAGACTGTATTTATATATTGTTTGAAGCCGTGGCTTAGTGGTTAGCATGTTTGCTTACTAATCTTACGTACCCTCTGGGGAAGGGCAGTTTGTTTGAAGAAGAGCAATGCTGCCTTTACTTAGCACTGGAAGAAAATTAACTTTCCAACATTATGGAAATGCTTTACATCTTAGTTGTGCTAATGTCAATTTTTATTGGAATACACTGCCGTCATATAAGTGAAATACCCTTAAGCATGGCTTAAAAAACAATCAACCAATAACTAATCTTACAATGATGCACCATCCACGGGACGATGTGAATGCGCATGTCGACCATGGGCATGATGTGGCTCCGGCAATTACGACGTTTCATCCTGGTTTTCCAACGTATTTCAGCAAGGTAGAGTGTGAAATGGGCAATCTGTCGCATGTAAGTAAATAACCCTTGAGTACGATGTTGAACTCCAATTAATCAAGTAAATCAATGGGTTTCTCTCTTGAGTCTGTGCTAGTAAATAGCTTCATTTACTTGGTTGAACTTTAGAATCGAACCTCTCTTTACAGCTGGTCCGTGTGCCCCAGGAGAGTTCCAATGTGTCGACAAACACACCTGTATCCTGACTGACTACCTTTGTGATCACTCGCGAGACTGTCTGGACGGCTCTGACGAATGGGGATGTGGTGAGTATAAAAAATAAGCAAGCCGTTATGAAACTCCTTTTACTCTTTATAAACTTATAATATGTTTCTCTCAGAATCTTGATCAATTATGCAAAATACATTTTCTTCTTTTTTGTAATATTAATGATTCACTTTTGTCTAAAAAATTTAAAAGACAAAATAGGGATGTGGTGAGTATATAAAATAAGCAAGCCGTCATGAAACCCATTGACTGTATTAAAACTTACAATATGTTTCCCTTTAAGAAAATCGATTAATGAGTCAAAATACATTTTCTTCTTTTTTGTAAAATTAATTATTCACTTTAGAAAATCGATAAATTAGTCAAAGTACATTTTCTTCCTTTTTGTAATATTAATTATTCACTTTTGGCTAAGCAATTTAAAGAAAATGGTAATAATAGCATTCTTGGAAGGCAAGTTAACAAAACAGATTTTAAGTGTATATATAGTAAAAGTATATTCTACAGTAAATGTTTATGTAGACTAACTCAGGAGTTTGTGGTTTTATTAAGATTTGAATTTGTTCCCAGTTATCCCAGAAATTTTTAAGAAACTGCTAATTGTAAAATGGTTTATATTATACAGAAATTATTAACACAGTTTCTGCGGCTGGTATTTAGATATGGAGGCACAAATTCCAAATGAGCACACCAGATGTTTGTGTTTCCATTATTTTGGGATAACTTAATTTGTTAAAACGCAAAGTAATTAAAAAATGTTGTGACTTTTATTGGAACAAAACCTTAATAAGATCCTGACCCCCGCGCATTCGCCACCTGTCTTAGGCGAGCGAGTTTGTTTGAAGAGTAGCAATGCTGACTTGATTTTAATATCGCTATGGGAAAATTAACTTTCCAACATTATGGAAACACTTCACATCCTGGTTGTGCTAGTGTTCATTATTGTTGGAATACACCACCGTCAAATAATTGAAATACCCTTAAGTACGGAATATAACACCAATCAATCAACCCAGAGATTCACTTGACAGCAGCCCTCTGACTGACAGGTGCCTGCCTGGCTGCAAACAATTCTGAGCTCCAACACAAAATCGTGTTATTGACAAAAACCCACTTCAAGGAAAATAGTTTTATAAACCAAGATGGCACTAGGTTAACAAGTTTGTTACTGATATTTAACTGGAGAATATTGTGCTGCTTTGTTCTACAGAACCGGAACCAGTTACTTGTGGCTCTCACCAGTTCATGTGTTCAAATGGCAACTGCATTCCCGTGGAATTCCTCTGTGACGGATCAGTGGATTGCGGAGAAATGGATGATTCAGATGAGCAGGACTGTGAAGGTAATAACAATTATATTTTGTATATTTAGAGTAAAAATTCAAATTAAAAATTGGACAATCGTGGGGGTGGTTTTTATGAGGTTTCTTCCCAGTTTTCCACTGTAATTAGCCAAGGAACGGTTAAAGTGGAGTTTTTGTCGTCATATAAGGGAAATACCCTTGACTGGACCTTGAGGACGACGTTTAAAAAACGTATGCCCATAAACGCCCACTCTTTCATAAAGAAAATGAGGCTCACCTTTGCTTAGTGATACGTGTGTTGTCTATAGGAAAAGACTTCAATGCACCACAGAATAGAGGCCTATGGTTAAGATGTTGTATCGGTGGAAACTAGCTGTGTCTCTCTGTTTTCCACGAAACCGTGTCAAAGCTAAAATTCCCACGAAACAGTGTAACACACAAGATAAATATATCAATTAAGCTGATGGCGAAGATAGTGAGGAGTGTATTTTAAAATAATCTGATGACCAGAGATCTAACTGCTATTTGCATTTAGGCTCTATTTAGCAACACCTTTCTGGTTTGACATACCAGGAAGACTGGATATGTATTTAGGAAAACAGAAAGAAACTTAACTTGCATAGGCCTACTGCTCTCTGGCTAAGGGCTCTTTGTTTGATGAGTAGCAATGCTGTCTTTACTCAGCACTGGAGGAAAATTAACTTTCCAACATTATAATGGAAATGTTTCACAGCTTGGTTGTGTAAGTGTCAATTATTGTTGGAATACATCACTGTCATAGAGGGGAAATACCCTTCAGCTAGACGTAAAAGATCAACCAATCAATCATAGACTTACTTGTTAATGGCTGGGCAGCTGTTAGAGTTTATTGTCACTTGTCAGACATGATTGGTTGGTTGGTGTTTTACATTATGCTCAAGGGTATTTCACTTGTGTATTCCAACAATAATTCACACCAGCTCAACCATAAAATGTCAAAGTGTTTTTTGAGAAAGTTGAAAAAAAATACTGATTAAGACAAGTGTTAATGTTCCATTTGATAGTGTTCTTAATATTAAACCCAAATCTCTCTGTATTTTTTCTCTTAGAAGGCCGTTGTAAGGATGGTTTCTTTACCTGTAACGCGAACGACACAACAAAATGCTGGCCCGAAACTCTGAAGTGTGATGGGCATGATGATTGTGGTAATGGTTTGGATGAAATAGGATGTAAGTTATTTCAATACCATTTTACATCCAAATGCCTTATTTTTAATCTCCTTTTGCCATCCGTGGGCAGTTGGAGGGAGCTTCATGTTGCCCTGGTGCTCTCAGAGCTAAAAATAACAGGAAGCCGATCTGTTTGTGGTGTCTGTATTGCGTCCTGTTATAGTCCAATATTGGACCCATCTTTTGTTTGTTTGTTGCCAGTGATGTTGAGGGTGGTTTCTTTCACCCATTGGGCTGGCACGTCGTCATATTAGTGAAATACCCTTGAGGTATACCCTTATACCCTAATCAAACAAACAAACAAACCTTTTGCCATGCGTAATAATTTATTTGTTTCCCGTAACCCTACCTACCCCAAACATTCAAGGCAAAAAAATAATAATGGTAGGTATTTTTTTTTTGGTGATGTTTTTCAGAAAATAGGGAACTACTGTTCATGAATACATACATACATATTTTAAATTGGGGCGACCCCATTCAAGCGAATGATTCGCGCCATGAAAATACGGGTTTGTCTCATA
>JAVFBX010190147.1:0-13490 GCA_034783855.1 Mopalia kennerleyi | reverse complement strand
ATTCGTCTATTTAGGAAAACTGTCGATACCAGTAAATTACGGGATGAAGTAATGTTACGTCATACACATGATGGATTAATATACAGTTTCATACAAATGACAAGCAATTCTATCTATATCCACGCCTTTGAAACGAAAAGCCCAAAGCACACATTAAAGTTTTAAGGAAAACACATAAAACGGCCTTGTGATATTCATGTCTTTAAGGGATAAACTAAATCTTTTCTTTTTTGTTACATTTTATTTGGTCTATAAATCAACCAACTATGTAATTACTAACCAATCAATCAAGGTTGAGCGGTTATAATATATGTGCATGCCGGAATATGTGTATGCCGGATTGATTAAACGCCGTACTCAAGGTGGTCTCACTAGTATAACAGTGGTGTTATAAAATAACCACACTGACACGATTATAAAATGTCAAATGTTGACTGTTCGAAAACAAAACGTTTCTGGTATGAAATTATTTATTATTACACCAGGTCAAATGAAATCTGTTACGCGAGTATAAACTGAAACAAGAGCTCAAGTGAGTCGCAATATACGCCTGAAGAAATCTTGCCACGTGGAATATTAATATCAAGTTTGAAAAGAATCCACCAGGTGACAGCATGTCTATACAAGAATACATCAAACGAAGACCTCCATCCATCTTGACATGGAATATCTTAACTCTGTCTTGTCAAATGTAACACACATACTGAGTTTGATTTGAATTCCAAAAGAAGGTTTCAAGTTAATGTCCGGATTCAAAAAGTTGACAAGAGATTTCAAGTTAACAAAATAAACCAACGACAATCCTACACGACATCTTGGCACGTGGAATATCCTAACTCTGTCTTGTCAGAAGAAACACTCATACTAACTAAGTTTGTTTCAAATTCCACAAGAAGGTTTCAAATTTACATACGGAAACGAAATTTAGACTTTGCCACCAGGTGGCGCCACCTGTAGTCTGAGGTATGCCAAAACTAATCCAAGCGACATCTTGTCACATGGAACAATTATGTAAAGTTTGATTCGAATTGTAGAAGTTTTCAAATGAACAAACTGAAACGAAATTTAGATATTGCCACCAGGTGGCGCCACCTCTGGCCCGACAAACACCAAAACTAATCCCAAGCGACGTCTTGTCACATGGAACAATCTTATCAAGTTTCATTCGAGTCCAACAAGACGTTTTTGAATTAACAAACAAAAACAAAATTTGGACTTTGCCACCAGGCGGCGACACCTGTAGTTCGACACACACCAAAATTAATCCCAAGTGACGTCTTGTCACATGGGACAATGATAATAAGTTTGATTTGAATTCCGCAAGAAATTTTCAAATTAACATACAGAAACGAAAGCCAGACTTTGCCACCAGGTGGCGCCACTTTTTGTCCGACATACGCCAAAATGAAAGACTAAAAAAGTGACATTCATTGGATAACCATTTCAGTCAATGTACCGAGCGTTCTCTAAACATGATCAAATGTAATATGAGGCTTTTCCTAACTTAACGTTGAGAATAGGATCCCACCACTCACAACAGTAATGTTGACATCGGTTCAATTTGTTTGTGGTTGATTTCTTCCCTTATCAATACAGTGTATTACTTGTCATATATACGTGCCGATACTGACTGCCACCAACTCTAATAACCTTTCGAATATGAGCATTGTCGTAATACCCAATATCATTATAGCCCGCCTTGACAAATATCCCCAAGTAAGTCAGACGATACTGTCTTGGGGCGTCGTCTTGACACATTAGTGCAATTCTCGATGGGGGTAGGAATCATACATCGTGTTCAAAAAACAATTTTCGTTGTGCTGGGGTTACTTAATAAATCTGTTACAGTGACTTGCATTACGGTCGGACATGAAATTGGTTTTGAATGTGTTTTACTGCCAAGATGTCCCGAAGATCAGATTTATCTTTCTATTTACCCTATCATTTCTCCGAAGGATTATTGTACGTGTGTATAATGTACACATATAAAGAGCAAACGCATAGCTATACTTCATAATGTCATTTTGTGACAATTACTTTATTGATTCCATTTCTTGTTCAGACCCGAGTTCTAGCTTCGGTGTGTGTTGAATATGCCTTACAGGCCATGGAGCACAACATGAAGCTAATTCTCTCCAACATTTCTAGATGGTCCAAGTTACCATTTTCCTCAGCGTGAATTAATTTTAAAGTTACAATTAATTAATTAAGTATTATTTCATTATTAATTACAATTGGCTAACTGCATTTATACTGCCGAAAACAATCTATACTGCCTCTGCGTGACAAGTTTATTTATTTTCAAAGACGATATCGGAAGATAAACAACAAAAATAGTATTGATTGCTCTACTAACGGGGTTTTACGCTTTAATATATATATAATCTCTAAAACTAACAAAATATATATTTATATAAGTTAACAGATTTACTCCTATCAAGATAAGTGCGAGTCTGTACATTGATATTGTGCTATTGCTGTAGATGGAATATGAAAGCCAGTCATGTTGAATTGGATATCGTGTCAATTTAAGAATAACTAATCTTCTATTCGATCGTCTTCTGGCAAAGTGTGACATAACCAAGCCTAAGTGGAATAATCGAGAAATAATAAGTGTGAATGAGCTAAGATGGTAGAAAAAATAAACATAATTTATAGCCCATTATAAAACTTTAAACAGTGTCTTTTCATGTGTTTTAAACTTCTATATTTATTGTATCAGTCCTTCAGTTAGACAAACAGGGAGTCAAGGAATCAATTCATATCAAACACAGTTCGATTAATTGTTTCTATTGTTGGATTGTTGTGTAGTTTGGACAATCGGGGAAAAGAAGTACGAAAAGTTATACAAACGTCAAGTCTGATTGATACATTTGTGAGTAAATACAGGAGAAAAGAAACCATTTTATGGATAGATATTAAGGTATTTGAAAATCAACTTCATGTGATATAATTTAATGGTGGGAAATGTTCCATGGACAAAAATTCCACTCAAATCGTGAATCTCTGAATCATACACGTATTATGGGATGGAATGGTAAACGTTGAAATTTGAACAAAAACTGACAGCCCCATGGTCGGACATCTTGCCTTTTGCATAGCGTTTTGTATCGAATCATAACATAACTACTGCCGATTGACTCCTCTGTATAAGTTAATTGCGAAAAACAACAATGCAGTTTTTAGAATTAGATACCACATGTGGCGTGATCCTCTCTCTGTATAACTACGTCGCGCTAAATGTTATTTTACACAATATATATATTACGGCGTGCCATGCCAGTGGGCACCAACCTACACAAACCTGCCAACAAACAATGTAGGACAATCACATAACACAATAGATCCTGCTCCTAAGAAAAGAGAGTACTGATTCAAAACAGAAGCCAAAAAGACTGAATATGATTACACTATTTAATCCAAATTGGGCAGCTGTCTGAGTACACTGAAAATCTTCACCAAAACTAAATACGACAAGAATTGAGGATAAGTACCATATGTTTTGACGTGCCAACACATGGAGAATGGCAAAATTGTATCTATCAATCTAACTCAATCATGTAATCCCATACATCAAGATGGCCTCTTAAAAGAAATTCGATTTCGTAATATGGTTTTTGTCGACAGACGCCAAACCTAATAAATTTATTTCCGTATTTAGCGTAGGTCTACATGTTTTATTTTTATATGGATTAACACTTCTACTTAGTCTGTATAGCAGACTAACCCTCTACCACATTCATGTTTTTTGTTTTTTTTTGTATCTTTGTAATTTGATTATTGTATGAATAAATCCACAAACGGAATAACGCCACAAAGGCATATGAGTCGGACATTATCGTTGTGTATTAATAAATGCATCGAATATCAAAATCGTGTATCTAAAATGTCTACCGCTTTCACAAAGGCCCATTTATAGCATATAAGAGAAACAAAAATCTCAAGGACTTACTTGCTCAGAGGAAACTTCCCTCTGTATCAGATAGGTTGTGGAACTCATTCTCTTTCATCGGCAAAACTGGTGGAAGGAATGAAATCTTGCACGGCATATATTAAGAATCGTATGTTTTCGAGCGTACACTAAGGTATGGAGAAATTAACTCTCTATCAGTCGGACTTTACCTTAATCCATTTAACCATGACGGACTGATAAGACAAATGCAATAACTCACAATAGAGCTGGCACGATTAGACTGTATTAAGATTAGCAAAGATTATCTGGAGAATAGTATATGTCACAAACACTACCAGACTGTAGTACATTAGTATAATATATCTGGGGACCAGTGCAGATTGAGATAAGTAAATACAGCGATTCAGGTGGATGAGTGTAAGGTATATGATAAACGTAACTTGAAAAGCACGGTTCTACCGGCGCACTCCCAAAACTCCAGCCACAAAGACCGACATTGAACGTACCATCTGAGTTTCAAGGAGAGCTACATGGTTTATAAGTTTTAATCAGAAAGAACCATGTCTGTTTGGACATCTGTTTTTTATCTATATCGCCTGGATTTCGTTTCCAGCATATGTTTAATATCGAATTCAAGAAACCCATTCCGGCATATTTAATCGCCATTTTGTTTGTCATATTACTCTTGTCCACGGACGAGAACGACGTATTTAGTATCTACTAAGAACAAATCAACGCCATTTTGCCCCTTTCTCAGCAAATTTGCATGGATGTATTGGGATTGTCCGTGGGAAGGGCTTCAAGACATCTAGCCGAGTGTCTGGTAAAATCCGAAAAAGATGGTTATTAATTGTCTTTGTCGTCTAACGCCTGCCAGCGGACCTAGTAGTTACTGTGTGAGTTTAAGGGAGACTCCGGGGGTTTATATTCGCAAGAGGACTGCAACTAATTAACCGAAGTAAAAGTACACAGTTTCCTGCTTCTAATTTGCTGTTTCATGTTTTCTGTATATAGTCCTGATAACTCAAAGATTTTGTTAAGAACTACAAGCGTTAAAGCTTGATAAATTTGTGCATAAATGTATGCACTGGTTATATAAATATAAATAAATACAGCAGTTAACAAGATATATAATTTCTTTAGCGAGTCCCATACTGTCAACTATAAGCAAAGTAAATCATTGAAATCACAGGTACAGCCAGGGTACACTCACTGACCATATGTTAACTGTACACAAATCTATTCACCTCTGATAAAAGACGATGAATTTTTTAGGGTGGCTCAAACAGGGTCCCTGGAAATAATAAATAAGATTAGGACAATTTGGGGCTTTTCAGACCACAGTTGCTTACGTCGTATCTGAGGTCCTGACCGTGTAACTGCCTGGTTGAAAAACAACTTTGTCGGGAACCAATCAAAGTCTGTATGAAGATTTAAACTAGAGACAGCTAATAAATGATTTTAATATGATGCCCTCTAGAAGACCCCTTTGTGGGAATCCTCTAAAAAAACAGCATTCTTTGATCACAGGCTATAAAACGGGGATTTTCGGGGACGGTTCTAATAAAAGGTTCCAATTGTGTCGACGGTGGTTTCCTTCATCCAGCTACCTTGTCATGTGAGTGGAATACAAGTTCAGATTAAATCACCATTTAAACAAGCCTAGTAACAACTCCCAAGACGGGATAAGTCTAATGTAGGAGTTGGTGGGCTGAATTTGGTCAGCAGGGGTGAAGTTGGCCACTTTCCATTTTTTATTTTCTCAATGAATTGGAGCATTTAGTCAGTATTTGTCATGTCCCTCAGAGAACCCTTTTCTGATTGGACCATTTTGGATACATGAAAAATGCAGACTAAAATAGTTGAAAAAATAAAATATGAAAAGTGTCCAACTTCCCCCTGCTGGCCCACTTCACCTAACTCTACGATACAAGAAAATATATTTTAACCCGAAATGGAATAAACTGCTTGATAGTTCGTTGATCACATGACGTGATTACAAACCGCAAATAAAAAAATACATAATCTAAAATGCCTATCTTCGTTGAAAGATTACGATATGAAATGCAGAAAAGAAACACTTCAACTTAATGCAGCACGACAAGAATGGACTATAAGTACCCTACATTTTGACAGGCCAACATATGGAGAATGTCATGTTCTATTCCCTATCAAGCTAATCCTATTCTGATCCCAGCCCGTAGATTGGTCGCACAATACAAATTCGATAACTAGATATTTTTTATTTGACCGAGGGCGCCAAATCGGATAAATGAGTAGGTGGCGATTGTAGCTGTGTTTTGACAACAAGAGGTCACTCAGGCAGTCACATGAGTGACTTTTACTAGGGTTCTTATCGGTTTTCTCCCGAGGCTTAACGGTTAGCGTGTCTGCATACTAATCCTACTTCGATGTACTGTCCACGGATTCGAGTCCGCCTGTTGAAGATCAGGTGTATGAGTCAGTGGCTCCGGCCATCGCTGGGAACTTCCTCGCAGTTTTCCTCTGTACATAAGGCAGCGTGAAATGGACCACACTTGAGTACGACGCCAAACTCCGATAAAACAGACAAAATTGTTCTGCTGAATTTGCAATATTTTATACCTGTCTCTCATACACAATATAAGCAGCATATCCCAACCCTTAAACTCATACATATTACTTTTTATTGTGGCTTGCACACCACAAGCTCCTTCCAATATTAATAAATATAGTGATTTCTGGAGACTATATCTACCCCCTGTACATGTACAATAAGCATTATCTTGACCAGAATGTTGATAATATCTTTATCAAATGCTGGGAGAATCAATATATTTTGATATAAACGTGGAAAAGATTAGTTGCGGAGTGGTTAAACGACTTGCGGTATGACATTTATACCAAAATGAACGTCCTTGTGGCATTCTATAAGATTGGCCTAGAATCTAATACTATAACGTGAAGACATAAAGACAGCGTGGTAAATCATCATAAACAGATACTGCCTACATTGAAATTTACAGTATATTATATGATTGGGTTTATCACATATGTGATGGATTGCAGCGGGGTATGCCTCACTATATAAACCATTATTTGATACCAACGAGTATCCAATATTCTCGGATCTATGAAATATATATACTTTCTGTATTAACTGATATATGTTATGTGTACAGACTATTAGTATGGTTGTAATAGATCCTGCCCAATCATGCGATGGCGTCACATTCCTGGTTACGAAGTACCTACCTATCTCGACATTACTTTATTTATGCTTTGTAGGTGACAAAAGTCTCATTCTAGCATCGAAATAAAAATAAACGTAAATTTTTAACTGTTTAATTTTGACTAAACATTTGTTTGTTTGATTGAGGTTTAACGTCGTAATCAGTGGCATTTCCCTTATATGTCACGGATTGTCCACTTCCAACTCTACCTTAAGGCGATAAACCGTGAGGAAAGCTCGTAAAAAACGTACCGCGATCGACGTGGGACTCCCTTATAGACCTGAGTTCGAGCCAGGTACTCAAACGTTGTACTCCCCCATAGACCTGAGTTCGAGCCAGGCACTCAAACGTGTGACTCCCTCATAGACCTGAGTTCAAACCAGGCACTCAAACGTGTGACTCCCTCATAGACCTGAGTTCGAACCAGGCACTCAAACGTATGAGCGGTTCATCGGGTCAGTAGTCAGACACGTTAAACACTCAAACTTGGAAGCCGGTCTTTTTTGGACACTGGTGTCCGCTACTATACAGCGACAGTGGGTATATACTCCATACCTGTAAATGGATTGATTGATTGGTGTTTTACGCCGCATTTAGCGGGATGTTAGCTACGTTTTGGCGTGAACATTATTTCAGCTTCAGTCTATATTTAAAGACAAATTCCAATCAAAAGAAAAAAACAAATTAACTGAAAACATTATTTTTGTCGTGTTTTTTTGTCTTTTATTACTATTATTTATTATTGTTCACTAAATGGAAAAGATGTCGTTTTGACCTTTATCACGCCATGCGATCTGCAGTATTTCATGTATTTCAGTCCGGGGATATACATTCCCTTACACACAAATCATATAGGATCCTGTAAAATTTGTCAAAAATTCTATAGGCTTTATTTATTATCCGATATTATTTTTACATTATCCCACAGGATGTTCAAAATCCTAAAGGATTCTTCTGTAAAGGTCACTTCTAGCACCAATGAAATATTAAAAAGATACAAATTGTTCGTCCCAGACATACAGCTGCAACCACCCACAAATGTATTATACGTCTGTGCATGATCGGCATTCGAAATGTGGAGAGTTTGAACGAAGTAACCAGAAATCAGGTAGAAGGGAATGATACTTACACGCCTTATTGTGAGCATGATTGTTAAATTAAAATAAGATATTTTATCTGAAATAAATATTAATCAGTATTGATGGACTGATCTAATAGCGCTGTTAAGGTCATGTAACGCGCTCGCACGAGTCACGGATACGTTTAAGTTGCTCTTGGAGAACTGCTTCTCTGCAAATTTCGGCTAGGAAAAGAATCGTCACATAGTTAATCTAAAATGATTCCATTACACATAGAAAAACTAGTGCAGTAGTAGCAGTTATATTTGGAGGTTAAAATACACTATTCCACAAGCCTCTGCGTCGATGCCGGGCAGTCAAAATAGAACCGTCTTAAGTAGACTGTAGACTAACATGAGCAACGCATCTCTGGAGAAAAGAATATATCACTAAAACTGCTAGACTGTAGTACATTAGTATAATATACCTGGGGATCACTGATGAACCAGAATGAGAAAAGTCAATGAACCGAATCTGCTGGCCAATTCTCAAAGAAAATGTTTACTTGGCTATTTTAAAACTAGGCGAAATGTCGTGTTCTATGCGGCGTCCGGAAGAAGGTTATCACAAAGTAGGTAGTGGGGTTGGACAAGTCGGCTAACATTTAGTCTTTCAGTTTCAATTTCTCTAACGTTTTCTTAATGAAAATTGAAAAACATTACATTTTTTACTCTTAGCCATTTTAATGGTTTATAGTTTGATTAAACTGTCTTAAGGAATTATTTAAATCCAGATTACCATGCAAACAAACGTAATCAATAGCTATACAATACAGCATTTCCAACAAAGATGTGTTTCTAAATCTATCCGAGGTGCCAAAAGGCGAGACATAATTTACTTTCTACACACAACGTATGGGCTAAAAAAAATCGGAAGCAAAAAGGACCAAAACTGACCTTCGTTTATCATTTTATCTCCATCAATATCAAATCACCTTAGACAGGAGAGCTACTTTATATTCCAGCCTTTACGCTCAATAGTTTAAAAGGAAGAAGATCAAATTTGTAAATATTTACAAATATCTTAGGATTTTTTAACTCTTGTCTTTTACAAATTTTACAAAAATCGTTGCCATAGTGTAATTATGTCATTTGGTTATAATTCAATTTAATATCCTCAATAGAGTATTTTAAGTCAGTATATCAAACTGAGAGAAACAGCTACGATCCTATGTAGTCAATTATTAATTTCCCCTGTCGACTGCATCTCATACTTCATCTCAATCCTGCCGATTTATTCGACCATTTATCACAGCTCTGAGCAGAATTTTGACAATTTAATGCATGGGGAAAGTGGAACAACGAGGATTAAGTTGATCTGAGTAACTTAGTAAATTGTGGTGCTTTCCCCTCGATAGCATCTGAGTAGGGTCGAAGTACTCAATTTAAGCCGGCCTGTATATGTTTGATACATTAAGAAGGTTTTATCCTTGGGTTTTACTGTATATGAATACCTAACGGTAACTATTTTTGAAAATCAGTCCAGCGGTTTTAAACGATCGCTCTTAACTATGCTACGCTTTTGTCTACAGCGTGTATAACAGACATTGCTTTACGTGTTTGTTTGCTTTGTCTGCTGTATTAGGGTTTAACGTCATACTCTAGGTATTTTGCTTGTATAACGACAGATTCCCTGGCGACTGATTGTCCACTCACTCTGTTCCTTGTTGAAATACGATGTAAAACCGAGAAGAAACCACCCGACGGCATTTCCTGTTTGAAGATTCAATGTGTTATACACAATATTTAAATAAATTCCAATGGTTAAGTCCATACCATCCAAGCATTAAAGCAAAAAGTCGTGTCAATTTAGTTAGAGACGACTTAATGAATTCAAAGCTTCCATGATATCATGATTAATAGTGTTATAAAGTGTAAAGTCAAAACTAAACACCTGGTCGCAGGTTAAGTCCATACCATCCAAGTATTACAGCAAAAAGTCGTGTTAAATAAGATAGAGACGACTTAATGAATTCAAAGCTTCCATGATATCGTGATTAATAGTGTTATCGTAAAGTGTAAAGTCATAACTAAACACCTGGTCGCAGGTTAAGTCCATGCCATGTAAGTATTACAGCAAAAAGTCGTGTTAAATAAGTTAGAGACGACTTAATGAATTCAAAGCTTCCATGAGATTGTGAGAAATAGTGTTATGTTTAGTGTAAAGTCATAACTAATCATCTGGTATGGCTCATTTATATTTAGATTGATTGGTTTCAAGGCCACATTTAGGGGTATTTCAGCTACGCTGTGGCGAAAACATATAGTCATTTATTTCTAGGAGATGTTCGTACGAGATACCAGGTGTCAATGTCTTAGTTAATCTCCGATGCCCACAACACCTGTTCCTTTGAACCGGACACGCTTTGAGTCCGCTCGTCGACAATGATTCCATAGGCTCTATTCAACGGTTATTCGCCTTCACCAATTGTTGTTTGAACAGAATTAGGGAATCTAATTAACCATGCAAATAAGTGCTGAGGAATTCTGATAACTGCAATGCAAATAATGGTGCCATGATGTTGAAGGGTTATTGCACAACATTGCCTTAATTATTAGCCGCTTTTCTTGATTTAAGAAGAGAGTGTGCCTTTTGGCCTCCCGCTACTGTACCATTCCTTCTGCAGAGAATGTCTCCTTTATTTGTGCATGCCATAAGCTTACCCTCGCCCGCCCCCACACACCCCCCATGAATAAAGCATTTCAGTCCCGAAAATCAATTCGCTGTTATCCCAGTTAGGTTGTGTTAAAACTAGAATAGTTTGAGAGAAAATGAGAACTTAAGGCACTAATCCGTCAGTGTATTATTAAGCACACTTGATTAAAATATTTTTGGATTCTGTCTGTTTTTTTTGCGTGGTTTTTCAAATTTCCAAAAACATTATTCTTAACATGTTTATGCAAATCGACCAATATGTGTGACCGTGTAAGCGAATCACACAATTAGGTTAGCAGTTTTACAATGACAAAAAAAAAACAACTGATCGCAAAAACAACTGCAAGTCTTACATTTTGGGTTTCGGTTAGTTTATTCCTTTTCGAATTGTGGAATAACATGTTAGCATAAAAAAGTTTTCCGGAAAGCAACATGTTAACATAAACATCAATGTTTTTTTAGACAAATCATGGAAATTCGCGGGTCGCGTTTTTTTTTTATTCATAAAAAATACAATGTGCTTATAGCCGTAAATGATACCGTTCGCTATATACAACCTAGAACTGTTGGTGCGCCAAAATGTATGCTAAATGAGAAAGCAAAATACGAATAATGTAACCGACCCGTCTTTTTTCTAGATACACAGTTTATTTATTTATCTGAGTAGGGCTTAACATTCTCAAGCGTATTTCACTAATTCAACAACTTTGCATTGGATTTGTTCGTTTCATTGGGGTTTAACGTCGTACTCAAGGGTATTTCATTTATATGACGACGGATTGTCCACTTCACACTGTTCCTTGCAGAATTACGGTAGAAAACGAAACCCTAGTAGACACACTCCCGCGATTGTGACTCGCTCATATAACTGATGGTGAACAGATTGACTCGATCCCGTAAACAGTACATTGGAGTAGGATTTGTAAGCACACACGCTAACCACTAAGCCACGCTCGCTGGCACTTTGCAATTGGAAGGTTTGGTGGAAAACCGAAAAAGAAAGTTTAAAACAGTATTTCACTTTATATGACGATGGAATGTCAATTTCACACTGTTTCACAAAAAAGCAAACTTCGTGATAAACACCCACGGGATTGCATGAGCAACATTGTGTGACGCACTCATTTATCTGATGGTCGACAGACGGAATCGAAGCTGGGAGCGGTACAATGAAGTAGAATTGGTATACAGACATGCTAACATCCAGGCCATGAGCGTGGGCCTGTGCAGTAGTCCTGCGAGGTACCCTGTGCACAGTTCCAAAATCTGACCCACCCCGTGGGGTAGCTTGTGGGCCATATAACAGCCCTGCAGAATACTCCCCCAGCTTCCTCGGTTGATCGTAAGAGGCAAAAAAGAGGCAACTTATTGCGTCCCGTGTCGGAGGAGAATGAGATCCTGGCGATTGAGGGGCAACGTGGCTGGCAACAGGGTGCCACATTGCCATGCTGCTCCAGCACATCTCTTTGGCTCAATATTCTCTGAGACGGGTTGTCAGATTGGCCCGATCTGATCAATCGGGTTGTTGCCGACCTCTGCAATGATCCAACATTTATTCCTTCGAAACGAATAATCCATAATTAAAAGAAATAATGATATTTATTAATTTAAAAAAAAGTTGAACCCATCATACCTAAAGATCATTGTATAGGCGGTGGCTCATGGGCCAATTAAGTGGGGAGCCAAAAATATTTTTTTGAAGCTTCCTGTTTAAGTATACGAATCCTCGTTACCTATCTCTTCTTTTTACAGCTGAGGAAGTATTGTCCTTGATGGCACTCCGTGGCGGGTGGGGAACATAGGTGATGAAACATTTCACCATATTATGGCTTCTAACCCCCTCCCTCCCCCCCTACAAACTGTGAGAAAAAAGGATAGCCAAACGCAATTGATTTAAACGAAAAGTAAACAGACCCAAATTTATTGTAATAAGTAGTCAAAATAAACAGTCTGTAGCGAAATTATCGCCTTTTGCGCTGAACAAAACACTTGTAGCTACCGCAGGGACCCTAAAAAATGTAACCTAAATGCTTTCTGGTGACGTTCTTGTGGACGCACCATGCAGACGGCAACAGGCCTTTAATCTACTTAAATTGAAGAAGATTTTGGAGTTGCTTGTGACAGTCACACCACATCGGTCACTTGACAGCAGTAAGGGGATCATCCGAGACAGAGGCAGAGATCTATCACAAGAAGATATCTGCGCTGAGCTCGGCGATCAAGGTATAACTAACGTTAAGCGCTTTACAACTACATTAAATGCTCCAATTGTAATGAGGCCCACATGGTCTCCTTCAAAGACTGTAGCCATTTTACGAAAGAAAAGCGAATCCAAGTGATCAAGTTCGAAACAAACGTTAGTTATATTGAAGCACGGCGCCTTGCCTCTGATGTTCAGGGGCCACCCCAGTCCTACGCCAATGTCACAAAGAAATTTTCTGTGTGTGTTGCGACACAGACCTCCTGGCCAACTGGTGATGAGCCCCCTTGTGCTGTTAACGCGAACACAAAACAAATGAAACCCGCTACATCCAACCAAACTGCTTTATCAACGCAAACTGTTACAAAAAAAGCAAAATAATCAAAATAATA
>JAVFBX010190136.1:0-13490 GCA_034783855.1 Mopalia kennerleyi | reverse complement strand
ACGTCAATATCGCTCTTTTCTATCAAGTTAACGCCAATGATTTTTTCATCATCATCATCATCATCATCATCATCAAAAATGGATATATAATTGATCTTACTTTTTGGCTATAGGCAGAGAACAGAGAAACATGAGATCTCCTGCGCAGCTTACGT
This sequence comes from Mopalia kennerleyi, assembly GCA_034783855.1. Lineage (NCBI taxonomy): Eukaryota > Metazoa > Mollusca > Polyplacophora > Chitonida > Mopaliidae > Mopalia > Mopalia kennerleyi. The sequence goes on along the minus strand of JAVFBX010190136.1, from coordinate 13,335 downwards.
CACGTGAATCGTTGGAAATCAAAAACTACAATGCTCTTGATATGGGATAATACACCGTTGTATAGATTGTAACCTTTGTATAGAAATTTTAGCTGACATTTGGATTGATAAACGCAGATATGCGCTTTTCTAAAATCTGTCAAAGTTTGACTGGTATAAAAGCTGTCTTATTGTTTGTGAAATTGTGATCCCTTTCGATCGCATTTTCGTCTTCTTTATAATTTTACAAAGCAATCAATAACCTTTGTCTTTGGTTTATCTCTGGCAGATCTCGCGTCTTCCACTGTCAACTGTTTACTTCAAATCTTAAAAACAAGCTTACTTGAATTGATAGGATGTTTATCGGGAAAACAAACTACTCATTAAAGCCACATTGCTGTGCCGTATACATAGCAACGGCACAACAACACATTTACAGATGATTCATGAATTCATTAAGACGTGAAGATCTGTTGACAGCCTCTTGTTATTGGTGTAGTGTTTTATTACATAGGGTGGATGCTGATTCTCAGGCATTACCAAACTGAAATATATCTGGTACGGTATGCAGAATTTTTGTCAAACATTTCGATGAATCCCAACAATCTTGACATATATCGATAACGTTTTATTGTTGCAAATGTTTGAATAACACTAAACGTAACAATAACTTTGAAACCTCAGACACAATTTATAAATGATGTACATTTGTGAATACAGAAATGAAAAAGATTGTATCCGCGTTGCATTTGGCTAATACATTTTTGCTATTTGCGTTTTGAAAGTACCGGAAATTCACTTGAAACTACATTCGTGGAAAGCAAAAAATGAAAACAGAAAAGTATAAAACTGTCTAACCAATTGTGTTTAATGCGGCCTCAGTAACTCGTAAGAATAAGGTATTAACATTTGACTTAAAAATGGAATTTTCTCTCGATTTGTTTTAGGGGAAAGTAATGGCATGTTTATTTTGGGGTTTATTATCCCAGTTTAATTCACCATGGGGACAAGACAGGGTCAATTGGACTTCCACAGTTCCCCATCAACCCCACATAATTCAATTATCGTCAGACATTGATTAGCATCCATGTAACTTCACATTGTCTAAGTCCGTCTACTGTGTCATATTCGGGAGAGGATTATTTATTTCAAAATGTCACGAATGAATAAAACTGGTTACAGATGTTTCATGCCATATATTATCCTAGAATGAGCCTAACCAACTTTAAATCATCAGAAATCGTCCCGTTAAACAGTATCTCATTTCTTTACATCCCAGGTATAATTCAGTTTCGCATAAGGTTAAACTACATGTACGTATGTTCACAAAAACGTTAAAACACCTGGAGACTCCCCGAAAATGTATGTTAAGTGGCTGTATTGCCTTCGTATTTCATTACAACTAGGTATAATTCATTTTTGCAGTAGGTTAAATTAAAATATTGCTCGAGACTATTTTGCGTTGAACCACACGATTAAAGATAATAACTTGCCACTGATGCGTGAGATAAACGAGACCTGATAATTACGTATGTTCAAAATAAAGTTAATATAAAAACACCTGGAGACTCACAAATATATTTAATCGATGTATTTCCTTGTGCGATTTAGGCTGTAGTCAAGATTAAATAAAATATTTAGGAAGGCGATAGGAATGACAACTGTTGTATTTTTTCTGAAATAAACCGAAGACATGCTGGAGCCTATTTAGACAGAACGAATCTGTCAGCACAAATATACCAATCTGTCGAATAATAAAAATATAATGATATCTGATTTTGACATAAATTGAGTTTTTTCTCTGACAGAAATTCCTACTGTTCACCCTTTTTCTCTGTGCCAGTTGGAAAACATAGTTACATATTAAAACTTTATAGTGGTTTCCGAACTGATGTTCCACTTGTCAGACACTCAGAAATCACGGACTGATTGATACTCTCTTGTGGCAATCTCTACAACTCCAATTGAAAATGATGTATGGATATATAATGTAAAAAACTGACAACGGGTGATAACTTATACAATAATTCCAAGACATCCTGGCACCATTAGCCAATGTAGTCTTTGGATTGTCTCCAGCTGTAAGTAAATAACAGCATTATTTTCATTTTCTTATTATTAATCAATGTTGAATGGGTTAAGTCGAGCAATTTATTCATAACTGTTTTAAGGAAGGAAAAAATGAAACGAAACTAAGATATACATTATATAAACCGTGTCTCCTCTTCCTCTATCTGTATTGACACTGAGTCAATCCAGAGCTTATTTCAAACGACATACCGTCCATCCATGATTCAGGCTGGAGGTGTATCAACCTACGATCAATCACCAGCGGTTGTGCGTTAGAGGGCAAATATATATATATTATGTATATGATAGTTTAGATAGTGTTACATATTTTGTTCATGTTATATGAATGATGTATTATATATTTAGCATTCCACACTGGCAAAAGTACTCCATCTCTATGGAAGGTATACACGCTTTATTGGGGGGAGGGGGAGGGGATTCGCTGTGAATTAAAATCTTGTATATACCTTTCCGTTAATGTATGTATACTTGTGCATAGTGGGGCATTGTGATCATTTGATGCCCAAAATATAAAAATACGTTTTCAAAGCCAAAAAAAAGGGTTTTAAACCCATTGAAATCAAGGGGAAACACGTTGAGGCAGTTTTGTTCGTTTTACTCCAAAACTACAGAATTTAACAAATATGTCATTCTGATGGTTCGTGGATCACCATTATGTTGTGCAATTATTGTATATACAATTATATTACCGTTGTTGTATCAATATGAGACAAAAATTGACAACAGGAGAAAAACACAAATCACAAGTTAAAATGGATCTTCTAAATCTGACAGGGAAACAGAAGATATAAGTGAACATATTTGACAAACCCTAAAGATGAAGTTCAATGGCTATATTTTCGTAAAAATAAATCTCAGCTAGCTTCCACTTATGCAGACATCGATAATACTTTAACCATTTTTTCTAACAGAAGGAACTCAGTGGGAAGTTCTTCATCAGCCGATCCCATTCTACTTACACGTATAACCATCGATAAATCTTTTAATTCCACCCTCTTCTTGGGAATATTGACCGCCTCTGAAGTTCTTTCCAAAACCAATGTTATTGTTGTTCTTAAAATATGCCCTTTACATAATTGTGAACGGATTAACCAGTGCACAATACAAGCTAGACACTTTCCAAGTAAGATAAGGTCGAAAGATTTAGCTGCAGATATATTCGTTGGAATGTCAGAGATTGTTAGTAGTAGCTTCAGGGCACTTAACGGTGAATCCCAGTCCTTGTCAAATTGTTTGCCATCAAAGGGAAACCAGGATTACAAAAGCCACAGAAAATCGTTACGAAAAATATTGAGAAACGAATAGGAAACGCCTAAGGATACTGAACTTTATAAAGGTGAGTCGAAAATAAAATGTTAAGAGAACATAAAAAATGAAGAACTTTTTCCCGCGACTTTTTCAAATTATTTGCAATCTATAGAAGATTTACATTGAAGACGACGCGGATAAAAAATCGTTGTATTACTCGTATTGCATAAAATGACATGCTGCGATATATGTACTCAATAGATGAACAGTTTCATTACGGACTCATCGGGAACTAGTTTTAAAAAAATAGTATGAACTGGTATAAAGCCAAGATTTTGTTAATTCATTGACTTTTGTGAATACCAGATGGTTAGAACTTTGGTCCTGCTACCATGGGAGACCTGTAAAACTTCCCGTGGAGGTATGGGACCGTATCCAATCTTCGTCTTGAGTTATTTTGTCTTTGTTCGCCACAAAAGACTAGATTCCCTGCCTGAAGAAGAGTGCGTTATAAAACATTCGCTAAAGTTCCCTGTCGCAGCTATTAACTACCCAATCTAGCAACACTTCGTGTATCTCCGATGCGGAATTGTCATTATCCGCAATGGACTGTTCTGAATGCAATACCCCTACAGTGTAACTACGTCACAGATCAAATGATTTTTATGAAAATTCGCAGGTTAATAAAAGTGAATAACAAATGCTGAATTCTTTTTAAAGATGGTACACTACATTATCTTTGTAATTTCTCACTTTAAATCTGATTTAAAGCCCGTTTGGGAATACCTTTAAGAATTTATTTTCAATAACCAAAAATATGTAAAGTCAACAAAGCAAATTTATTATGTTGAAATATTGTTTTTGTCATAAATTCCTAAACGGCTTAGTACATTTATAATATGTCTGCTTTTAGACATTTCGTATCAAATGCTATAACGAAGGTCGCATCAAATTTTATTTGTTAGGGCTAGACTTCCACTAGACCAATATGTACAGTAGATACTAAACCTTGCAATATGAGGCTGTCTGGAATTTCTCTCAGATGGTTTTAGTAGAACTGATGACTCCTTTCTAGAAAGCTTCAATTATTAATCAAATGCAATCAACAAGGTCGTATTGAATTTCATTTATGTAGGATACACTATCCACTAGCCTTCTATGTACAGTAGATACCAACTACTGTAATGTGAGACCGTTTGGAATTACCTCCTTATGGTTTTAGTCGAGTTGATGATTCCTTTCCGAAAATGTTCAACTCTTCTGTATCTCGTTACCCGAGCCACTAATTAAATGAGGAATGAGGAACAACTCAGAAAGTATTGATAACTTACTCGTTATGGTCACTGTCCGTCAGTATTAATTAATTGACACTGAAACTATAATTTGTTAAGCTGTATCATATTGACGACTGTTTGAAAATCAATTAATTTCCTCGAAATTTGATCCCGATGTCAAATTGTAGGGTGCCGAGGGAGTATAAAGGGAAAAAAGCGTTCGTGGTAAATCCTTAGACAAAATACTATGGGATCCCTTAGCTAACATCAACACATAAACGGTCTCTGGACATTTTTAAACATTTGCTTTTCCAAATATTGTCATTTCCCAGGAAAATACACTACTGCTCAAGTTAAACAATGCAAATTAAGTACCATGACATTATACAGCTAGGCCTGGTCGATTGTCAGTATTACTGTTCTTTATTTATTTATTTATTTATTTTCACGAGGAACTGTAAACACAGTTATAATTTTCGTACCAAGTAAGAATAAATGTTTTAACGGCTGGAAACCAACCGCAATCTACCAGGTGAATCGATTATACTAAACAAACATAAAATGAACTATGCAATGGGTATTGTGTTACCTTCCAAACTCTGTTGAAGGGCAGCTACAATACTCATGTTTGGGTCAATTCTCAAACATATTGCTCGGGCCAATCATAGGATATGATCATCAGGACATCCCTTGGACAGTGTTATCTGAGCATTCATTGGACATAATGTTCGGATAATTATCGGACATAATGATACGTGTTTATTATCTAAGCATTGGCAGCCTAGCAATGAGGCTTCTAAGGCAATGGTCGTTTTCCTTTCTTCTTATCTCGTGTTTAAGTCCGTGGTAACTCGGGAATCCGGTCCTCGTTTTGTTAACGAATCGTTTTTGAGGGGATTGAAGGGACTGTCTAATCACTTGAATTGTTCTTTGACCAAATTATCCAGTACAAATGTGACTGCCCCACAAATAACTCCCACGTGTGTCTTATAATTCTACTTCCTGGTTTTATTCTCTCTCTTTTCTGCCTCTTTACTTCCGCATTGTGTTTTTACTCTGATCGAAGGGCCAATGGTTGTGAAATGATTCGATTGACGTCATATCTTTATGGAGATCCAGTTCAGACATCAAATGGCATTATGACAACCTATTAGAAGCCATGTAAGCCAAAACTTAATTCTACTATCGCCCGCTACTTGTATTTGTAATTGATTAACTTGAACTTAAGCTCTTCATGTTCGATTCCTTATTTATTTCTTGTGTTGCAGATATGTCTTGTTTTGGAATAGTTTGTTATTAATACCAATACCACTGACATCAAGCAATATTTTTGCAAATAAGCCAAAACGTTAGTTCTCCTATTTTTTCAAAAATGTTTTTGGCTCATTTTGAAAACCGCATTTATATATATTTTATATGATCGTATGACATTTACTTTTTTTCGTCGAGATATATCATCATGTTAATTGACAGTTTAAACTCCGCTACCATATATGGTCAATGATTATCAAGTAGAGTTCACACTTAAGGATATAACTCAAATGAGCTCCTTTCAAGCAGTTAACGAAGTGAGAAGAAACTTTAAAAGAAAAAAATAGTTTCAGTTTGATGGGTTTTTTTTTTTATATGTTTGCGTTTCCGTCGATTTTATTCATTCATCAACCGAAGTGACATGCAGAGACATTTCATGTGCCAGCATTATCATTCGTCTTCCTTTTGTGGTTATTTTTGTAGACTCTATTCCCCGGTCAATCGATGTGAACATGTGACTCTTAAAAGGCTTCATTTGACGTCGTAGCGATGTGTTGACAGAATAGATCAAGAATAAATTGTCAAGCCAAAATAAAAAGTCTGTATCAAAAGAGAACGAATTTCAAACCGTTGGCAAAGTTCGATGGAACAACGCCTGAATCCATACTCAATCTTCGGCGATTTTAAAAATGAAATTAAATGAATTGAAATCCAGTGGTATTCTGGATTTTTTACTTCGTTTCCTTTTTGTTTGTTACATTAGTCAATGTAGTTTGCACGCCAACGTTTTGGGCCAGCTGGCGGTGTAGCGGTAGCGTGTGCGCCTGCTAATGCTACTTCGATTTACGTTCACAGGATCGAGTGCGACTGTCGGCCCTCATGTATATGAGTGAGTCACACGGTAAGGCTCCGTTCATAAAATCATTCCTGCCACTTTGTAACAGAAAGTGATATGAATCAGAAAAACATACACCGTTCTTTTTCTATTTTATTATTTGGTTGGTTCTTGTTTTGTATCAAATGATGGAAACCTTTCTTCGAAATGAGCAAAGGAAGCATTCAATTTGTTAAGTTTAGATTCGTTAAAAACCGAGGATGAGCTAATTTGAAATCAGCTGGATAGTCGTTTGGTGTTCTCTTCCACTGGTGAAAATCACCAAAACTAGATTCATACAAACTCCGCATGGACAAAAACCGATTTGCAGCTGAAAATCACAAATCACAAGTTGAAATGGTTCTTCCAAATCTGACAGGAACACAGAAGAGATAACAGAACATATTTGACAAACCATTGAGATGGAGTTCAATGACTATATTTTTGTAAGAACAAATCTCAACTAGCTCTCACTTATGCAGACATCGAACATATTTAATCGTCTTTTTAAATACAAAAAACTCAGTGGGAAGCTTCCATCAACCTATCTCATTCCCCTTAAAAGCGTAATCATTAAGAAATATTTTAATTCCACCCTCTTGGGAATATTAACCACCTCTGACGTTCTTTCTCAATTCAATGTTATTGTTGTTCTTTAAACAAGTCCTTTATACAATTGTGAACGGATTAACCAGTGTACAGTACAAGCTAGACACTTCCACAGTAAGATACAATCGAAAGATTTAACTGCAGAAAGATTCGTTGGATTTCCAGAGATTGTTAGTGCTTCAAGACACTTCATGGCAAAGCCTAGTCCTTGTCGAATTGTTTGCCATCAATAAGAAACCATTATAAGAATAACCACAGGCTCCAGGCTACTGAGCTGTATAATGGTGGGTCGCGAACAAAATCTCATAAGAACCTCAAAAATGAAAAGCTATTTCCCGCGACTTTTTCAAATTATTTGCAATCCATAAAAGATTTGAATTTAAGGCGAGGTGGATAGAAAATCGCTGTATGACATGTCTTGCACACAATGACATGCTGCGATTAATGTATCAACAGTTTCATTTACGAATTCATCTAAAAAAATGTTGTAAAATAAATTAAGCCAAGATTTTGTTCTTTCGTTGAGTTCTGTGTACGAATGTCAGACGGTGAGAACTCTAGTCCTGCTATCCTGGGACCCCAGTAAAGCTCCCCGTGGAGGTAAGCAAATTGTCTTTCTTTGCATTAAAACTATATTTCAAGCGAGTATTATGGTAGGACTTCTACAACAGCAAACATGTTTCCTTAAAATACTATGCAATTAATATAGTCGGTTAAGGGCAAAATACCATTCTCCTTAAATATATCACCATTAAGAAACCTCTTCTTGGGAATATTGACCGCCTCTGACGTTCTTTCCAAAATCAATGTTATTGTTGTTCTTTAAAAATGCCCTTTATACAATTGTGAAAGGATTGACCAGTTCACAATACAAGCTATACACTTTCAAAGTAAGATTAAATCGAAGGGTTTAGCAGCAGAAATATTCCTTGAAATGTAATAGCAACTCCAGGACAGTCCATCGTGAAGTCCAGGAGCAGCTTTCACAAAATGTCGTACGACAATAAAATATCGTACGACATTTTTACGCTATTGTTTAACGTGGCGTAATTTTGTCGAACGATATTTATTTGTTGTCCGACTTTTTGTGAACGTGGCCCCTGAACTTGTCGAATAGTTTATCATCAAAAGAAAACCAGGATAAATCACAGAAAATCGTTTCGAAAAATCTTGAGAAATGAATAGCAATGCGCCTCAGGCTACTGAGCTGTATAATGGTGAGTCGATAATAAAATCTCAAGAGAACTTAAGCAATTAAAAGCTATTATTTGCAACTTAGATACCGGAGTCAAAATACCGGTCGATGAAGTTTATTTTACCAACTTGGCATGCGGGTTATTTAAGAGTAGTTACTTTCACTCTACGCGTAAGACTATATTCAATCTTTTTTGTGTGTGTTTTCTCACGGTCACTGAAGTCATTATCAATGCGATCTTTTCCTCCTCTGACCAGTTTCACAATTGTGATAAATATGAACTAATAAATCACAACCCTACTTCACTGCTGTATTTAATCCATTGTTCTCAATGATGAATTATCCCGGACGCGTAGCATTTGGAAATCGACAAGAAATTATTTTGCTGTAGCTGTGGGTTTAAGCGATTAAAACCAAGTAATAGGACCAGTTAACAAGACTGCTTTAACCAGTGAATTTACAGGCGACGAAATAAACAGGAAATCGACTTAAGCTGAGGCCTGCCAAATCAAATTAATAAATATTGACAGAGGAAATCTTTGTCTGCTTCAACCAAGTTCTGACAAATCTTTGAGGAGATTAACTTATCTTGTCTACACGCGATTTCTAAGAGTAAGCTTTGTTTACATCGAGCTGAGATTTGATATTTTGGCTATTATTTTCGAATATATTGATTGTTTGTTTGATTGCAATTTGACGTCTTACATTCTCAAGGGTACTTTACTCATTTGACAAAGGATTTTTTACTTCGTACTGAGCTATACTTAATTTGGCGGACACAGGGAGCGGTACATATTTACCATATAAACTGGCACCATCTTTTGCTACTGTCTATTGCTTGGAGTGTGATTCCGAAGTTTACAGAGGGTCTGTATACTCGAACTATACCAGATCTCAATCTAAACCAATCAAATCAGTAAATATTGACTGAGGATAAATACGGCCAGACAATAGTCGTCTGCTTCAATCAAATTTGGACAAATCTCTGATCTGGTTAACGTTCTGTGTGAAGACATGATCTACAGGCACCATAGGAATTGACAACCATTTGTACTTTAGTGCTGTCTGAATCTGAGAGATTTATCTGTAACTGCTATGAATTGAATTGCCGTATCTCCATATGATCCCAAATTTTACCCATTTGATATTTGGCGTCTGCCTCAGTCAAGAGTTGACAAATTACTGATCGGACTCACTCTGGTCGTCTGGACAAGATCTTAGTAAACATAAGGAATTTGGCCAGTTTTATTTTCTCGTGGTGTTTATTTTTACGATTTTTCGAAGCAAAATGTACAAAATATTACTGAAATATGTCACATAGTGTGTTTTAACATATTTTTGTTAAATTATTCTTCGTTTATAACAAAACATATGGTCTGATGACAAAATAAACTAACGGTGGGATCAGAACAAATATATAACGTGGTATATTTTAACTTCTTTTCGTTCAATTAATTTCTGTTTATTAAAAGCACATTTTCTGCAGACAAAATCAAATAAACAAGTAGGAAGCGTAGATTTGTCTGAGATCAGACCTTCATCCATCAACCTCTGTCACATTTGACAATTGTTAAATTGGACTCCAGACGGAATAGGAAGGGACAATTTCCGGTTGTATATTTTGGTGTAGGGAATTCATGTGGTCCGTGTGCTCAGATAAGAACTAAAATATGGTGATCGTGTAGGGACTGGTCTACATAGAACCTGGCTGCTTATTAACGAAGAACTGGGACGCTTCATAACTATCTTCCACCAACGGATCGTCAAATAAAACTACATTGAAACAGATCTCCCGTGATCTGGAAAACCCTAGTTAGTCGGATATTGGTAACGAAACAATTCGTTAGACCCATATTTAGACAAGCTAGGTTTTACCCCTTCATTTTATCATGTTGAATTATTAGAAAGTCTTATCTGTAAGAACATAGTATGTCAACTCTCCAGCAAGTCATGGAGACAACCTTTTCTTGGTTTTGTATTCCACAGACTAACTAGGTTTTAACAGACCATCAGTGCATTACATAGCCGTGTTCCCCGTAACGGTTCTTCCGCATTCAAATTCAACAATCCTAGAAGTGCTTAAAAGTGTGTGTTAGGTATCTACTATTGACAGTTACGGAAATGTGAATAGTTTTATACCCAAACCAGTCGCATTCCGTATCGGTATGTGTTCATTCATATCAGCATTGAAATTATATAGCCACAGATATTACGAAGAACAACCCCAACATCAATATCTCTCCTTTAAATCTATGGTTCAAATACCCCTGGTATTGAAGCCTTAGACACGTTAAGTCAAAGGATTAGAATATGGGATTTTGTGTGTCAGAGTTTTTGTTTATTTTCATTTTCAGAGAGAGATATATATAATCTCTCTCTTTTCATATATATTTGACGTTGGAGCGGCAGACAGTTTGTGCGTCCCTTTCTGAGAGAGAGATATTTGGTATTTATTTTAGGTTGGCAATGACGAAATAATATATTGTACATATTGTCAAGGAATTATTTTATATTCGCATATAACATTGAATAATTGCATCTGGCTCCGTAGAGGAAGAACACTGGCATTGTAAAACTTGCCGATTTATGGGGGGAAACGTCTCCAGGAGTGAGATACATGCATCCTGCTGTCAGTGATAAATCCCGTAAGTCATTACAGAGGTTCTAATTGAGTTACTTTTAACTTCATATTGATTTTACCATTTCCCAATAATAGCAGTTGCGAATTAGAAATGTCGTGACAGGAAATAGCGACTGAAGATAGACTGGTTTCCAACAAACCAGTATAAAAGGCGAAAGGTTCCCCTCCCCCACCCTTCAAGTCTATTTTAAGTTATTTCATCCATAAAAATATATATTGCCAATCTTTTTGCAGATTGGTTTGCCTTTATGTCGTTATCAAATTTACTGTGTTCTACATTCAGAGTGTGTACGATACCGATCTCAGTTCACGGGACAGTTGTTATTAAATGGCTTATTTGGTAATAGTTTGAATAAAGCTATTTGTAGAATGTTGGGCCTGTTACCCAAAGGTGCTAGGCGCGAACCCGGGTTGAAGCAAGAACATTTTTCTCTCTCCATTAATCCAACATCTAATACCTTAGGTTTCCATAAAGGGCTTCTGTGTCAGAGTGGTCTCGATTGTTCGCTTGGCAGAGTGAATCCTTACACTTATCCGCTCTAAAACCTCACCTCAGGACTCGCAGGTTCGATTCCATAGGGGTGGGGTTTCTTTGATTCTATTATAAGAATGACAGTTAATGTATAATGCGAATTAAATCATGTTGATATTAAATAAAGAAATGATTCTGGGACCTAAAGCGTTCATACTATTTTAGCGTTTGAGAAGAAAGCTTTATTGAATGCGGGTCATTTACCAGGAAACGGTTTGCCATGTCTAATATCATCCTCGTAGAAAGGCGTCAATTATAGAAGTTCATGGAGTTTGAAATAATACTCCACACTATCTCTCCTATAAAGCAAAATACTTAACCTTATGTCAACGCCATCGATTCCAAGCCAGTCTGCTGATTGCGTGTGACTGGATTTAGAGTTCTCTGATTTGATTATATTAATCCCAATTGACACATGTCTGCTTATTTAACGTTGCATCAGGTTATTTAAATCCTTTTGTACTGTTGTCGGTTTTGCAAATGCAATAAGCCTTTGTTAATGAGGTTAAACTAAGACGGACAAGAACAATTTATGAGATTTCTGTGATTGCTGCGAATCCTATAATATATAATTGGCTCAATTGGTATTGTGCCTAATTAACCGAAAGTCTTATTAACCGGAAGTTTGTTTAATGTGACCTCTGTTTAACCGCACGTACGTCTGGTTGATCAGACGCCAGAACATGGCCTTATGGTCACGGAGCTATGTGCTCTACTGGTGTGGTTTTACCACGGAGGAAAACTACTTGGTGCATAGTATTCAAGTATCACTTATACTCTATCATATAATGTAACCTTATATAGATATACAAATTTGCAGGGCACATAACTGTGTATTTTCAAGTTTTTTGTTCACTTACTGACTATTATGGATTCAATTAGTACTGTCTAGTAATATTCGATCTACTGAACGTGTTAACACTTTTAATATGGTAAACTGTTATATTTAGTGCGATATATACAGGTACTTCATGCATCTTGAAACACTATTTTTTTAAATCTGAATGAACATTTATTATCATATTTTCAGTAAAAATACCTTTTTCGCTTGTATTCCTAGATAGGTGGTTATACAATACCAACACTTATATCCCTGAACGACTGATTGGTAGCAGAAAAATACTTTAAGAAAAAAACAACATTTTGTTCTTGATCAGGCAAGCAACCAGTCCACCAATCAACCAATCAAGCAGTCGATGATTAAATCAATCAATCACTCAACTGATTGGCTATTACTGAAATAAATTATATTTGACCTTTCGTCAACATATACTTTGTGATTATTCAATCTAAAACTATTCGAAATTTATATTTAAAAAAAAACCTATTTGCTATCATAAAAAGTTTTGTTCTATCGGCATGGTCTGATATAGTGTTCACAGAGGGAATACATTCGGTCTTGTATCCTTTAATTTCATCAAATATTATTGAAGCATCACATTTATAATCAACGTTGAACTGGACATATCACTAGACAAAACAAATTTTGATTTATATTTATCAGCAGACAAAACAAATTTTGATAAAGATATATCACACGACACAACAAATTAATTAAGGTTTCGCAGAAGGAGATGGTTATCAATTACCGGTATAATATGGCGTCTAGGAAGCCCGCCTAATTTGATCAGAACATGGACT
>JAVFBX010190125.1:0-13491 GCA_034783855.1 Mopalia kennerleyi | reverse complement strand
TCAGTCAATCTCTTCCCCAGGCGGTCGCTGCTGGCATATATCTCCTTGACCGGGAGAGTCCATTTAGGCCCAGAGGGGTGCGTCACTACAATATTGAATGACCTTAAAATCTAACTAAGAACATCACCCTGGGTCTTAGGAGGATATGTTCCAAATCTTAGCCTTGTGTGCTCTATACGTATTACGATAGACAGTATTATGTATTTGCATAAGACAAATATTGACTGCTCCTTTCGAATTGTGAGCTATGAACCGCGAACTGAATTCTAACTTCACTGACGTCATATGTATTGGGTTTTTGTAGGTTTAGCAGGACGATTAAATGCATTGTAAAACATTGATTGATTGATTGATTGATTGATTGATTGGTATCTGGACTGAGTCAGATGATAGTCGCTATAGAATATTCTTAAATATTGTTAAACATACGACACATTGAGCTATCTGTAGTCAGTTATAGGCCTACAGCTTATATCAATGGACTGCTAGTTAATTAATGAGAGAAGAAGAAAGTTTGAAATGACAGTAATACAGAAACATATCTTTTCTGCCGCTTATCTCTCACTATAGCCTCTGGATTGAATCTCAACAGCTTCATTATTCTTTTCTCTGTTAACAGTGAAACGATTCTCTTCCCCTTGTACTGTTTTGGGGACAATGACTACTATGACATCGGAAATGCCTCCATAACAGCCATGTCTCTTGCATTTAAATAAACATATTATTAATTTAGTGTATGCCGGAGATAACGATACAATCACACCACAAACAGATCGGCTTTTTTTACCCTTTAGTTTCGAGAGCACCAGGGCAACATGATGCTACCTCCAAGTACGATCAGTACAGGCTGCTGCTTAAACTTATTCATAAACAAGATCATACTATCAGGTTAAACAGGAGACAACTATATCGAAGACTGTAGACATATAAATCACACATTATAGCTATATAAATCATGGAAAGACTTGCTATTGATAACAACTTCTTTATTTATTGTTATCCATACCAAGTCTTTCCATGATTTAATTACTCCCGACTTCTAAATGCCACTTAAAGAATCCATAGCTATATAATAGCAGGCGCATTCCACCAGTGCAGCACGCACAACTTAGCTCGAGTTCGCTCCCTTGATTATACACTACTATTTTAATGAACAGGCCTAACAAGCGACATGTCCAGAGAATGGCTAATCTTGTGTGGGAAATGTGTAATCTTTAATTGGATACCCATTCCATGGTGATCGACATTTGTACAATGGCCATATAAACCACGTAATCTACAGTCGCCAATTGTGTCGTTGACTTTGTTTAGTCTGGCAACAAGTGGTGGCTGGTGTAACATTGGTCAAGGAAAAATAAGTGAAATACCTTTGAAATACGAAGCTAAAGACAAACCAAATAAGTAAGTTAATACACACAACTCTGAGTAGTGAGAACAATTCGGAGTATATGAAAATATACTATTGTTGTCAAATTAATCATAATGGTGAGATTTCGCGACATAGCGGTGATATATGCAATACATTTACAATGGCTATAGAATCCAAACACTACTTTAACTATTAACGTGAATCTCATCCTGGTATCGCGGGTGGTTATTTTGTCTTAAAAGATGGGTCATCTGGCGTCATAATATAGCGCTTTTAGTAATGTCCCTTGTATATTCCTTGGTACACTGTTTTTAAAGACCACGAATTTCAACTTTTTATTTTCGTCCGAAAACCACTTGGATTGCTCTCTTGTCACCATTTCGAGATTCACGTTAATATGAAGGAGTTTAGCTGATATATAATAGTCAATTCTACGGAAACTCAAAAATATATCAAACATTCATATACAAATTATGTTGACGTGGTTTTCAGGGATGTTTTAGTAGTGTTTTTACAGATAAATCAAGCCACTGATAATACCAAGTCCTTTACCCGACTCGTGTACCCAAGTCGTACATCGAAGTCGTGTACCCAAGTCGTGTACCCAAGTCGTGTACCCAAGTCATATACCCAAGTCATGTACCCAAGTCGTATACCCAAGTCATATAACCAAGTCATATACAAAAAGAACTTCTAATGAAAGGAAATACACCAACACTTTTTTCATTGAGCTTTGATTTATTCCCAAGCTGTGTCATCAATGGTTTCATGGCCATGATTTTTACAGAGTGAAATGGATTTTACAATAAAGGGTTATCGGTACTTAAGCAAAATTTACAACACGAGTGTCAGCCAATGAACATGCGTCTGTATCTACATCCATTACTTTAAACATGGTTGAAGGTATCCTAAAAGACGATCTTGACAATCTAACATGTTACCACTACCGTGTTTGATTCCTTAAACCCCATGTAGTCAGGAGCTCAACTGTAATTATTGATGGCAATTTACTTTAGTTCTTTGCACAAGTCCAATGTATATGCAGGGCGCTTTAAAGCTTAGATAACTGTTACTCGACTGAACTAGATCTGACTATGTAGCAATTACAAAGGCGGGCAGTTTCACAAGTACCGATTCCATCGAATTGCCGACATAAACCAAGAATGAACCACTGTTAAATTCCGTGAAGTTAATGTTTCTGTAATCGATCCGAGGTTTTACATGTTAATTTTCTACTCAATGAAGTCGAATAGATTTTAAACTTTTCCACCTCATTGGCTATCAAATTGAAACAAACATCGGTTACAAAACACGATTTCGATTCTGTAGTACGCATGATGTGTTTTATAAATTTATTTCAAGAATATGAAGAAATGTTGCTCTTATATGTAGCTTTACAATGATCGAGGTCGTAAAAATGAGAGGCTGTTTGTGTTTAAATGGTTCTTTCTATCATTATAAAACAGAGATCAATCATTGTCTCTTTCGCCGAGGCTTCCGCTAAAATGTACTGATGGATCATTTATGTCCAGATAAATACAATGCCCTCATTGTCACGGAACTACTTTGTTATTACTGCAAGAAGAAGTTTGAATACACTGAGTGAATTGGTAAGTTTAAGTGAAATTGTGTTCGTGGTTCTATCTCCTACTAGTAGCCCTCGGATTAGGTCGCTATTACTCATGTTTTTTCTCTGCTAAGTTTAGAATCATTTGGCGGTAATCGGGAGATTATTCTTCTCCCAGCCTATTTTTTCGGGGAAAGGTATTGCAACAACAACAAAAATGTTTCCATGATACAATCAAGCGATGAACAGAATCCATCCACTAGCGGCAGACGATAAATAGAATGCGACAATTTCTGCTTGTAAAAACTGGAATCTTAAGTCAGTTCACCACCTTTGGTAATCCCTATGCTTTAGCGACTGTAACATCAGTTGGAGGCTTATAGGATTATAGAATGAATGTGTTGGTATGTTTTGTTCATCGGCACATGGGATTGTTTCTTATTTAAGCATTGTAATATTAGCGATCACTTTTGATATATCACCTCGGATTCAAAGCAGCCTTTTAAATGAGACCATTACATTTTAGCATTGAAACTGATAGGTTAAGTAATAAATGTCCTGGCAAATCTCTCACGAACTATTTCGTGAAAGTAAAGCATTTACACCTTTACACAGCTTTCAGTTTCCAACCCATTTTCCAGTTAACAATACTAACTAATGGAATACTGACGGACTTCTTGTGCTCAATGAATTAGTTGATTGATTGGCCTAGAGATGTATATCAGCAGTTAACAAATGTTGGCAACATTTTTTAAGAACCTGGAAACTGAAATATATATTACACAATAACATTCAGCAAATATTGCTAAAGTTTACAAAAAATTCGCTATTTCATATGCATTACTCTTTAACAAAATTGTACAATGATAGTACGCCTTATTTAATACCATGTAGCACTTGACATTTTTTTACCATAGGGCCAATACGGCTTCTTTACACGAGCACTGAGCCATAATCAATACGGGTTCTTTACACGAGCACTGAACCATAATCAATACTGGTTCTTTACCCAAGCACAGAGCCATAACCAGTACGGGTTCATTACAGGAGCATTGAACGATGGTCAATACGGGTTCTTTACACGAGTACTGAACGATAGGCAATACGGGTTTTTTACACGAGTACTGAACGATGGTCAATACGGGTTCTTTACACGAGCACTGAGCCATAATCAATACGGGTTCTTTACACGAGCACTGGGCCATAATCAATACGGGTTCTTTACACGAGCATTGAACGATAGTCAATACGGGTTCTTTACACGAGCATTGAACGATAGTCAATACGGGCTCTTAACACGAGCATTGAACGATAGTCAATACGAGTTCTTAGCACGAGCATTGAGCCATAACCAATACGGGTTCTTTACACGATCACTGAACTATAGTCAATACGGGTTCTTTACACGAGCCCTAATTAAATATATGAGTATTTCGTATCGACTATTGGACTACTCAAAATTTCCCCCAAGACATCTAAGATTGATATATTTGACTTCGTAGTAAGGCAAATCTTTATAAAATGTTTTTTTTAAATAATAGGTATAGATTAATTCCTGAATGGGGATAATTTATGCAAATACAATGTAAACTTAAACACATGTTTTCTCGATCTTAATTTCTATATCCAAATCGTTTTGAACTACAAATCATTGATGGGCATAATTGAAAAAAATAATATATTTATTTGGTGCAAATATATTAAATAAGAAGTCTTTGGGTGCATTGTACCACAGAGGCATACGATAGAAAATAGACAACAATAAATTTATACATATAATTATGCTTCGACTATTGGTCATTTTAAATAGCATTCGTTGTTGAACGGTTTGGGGTCCAATAATTGTAAGAATATTTTTTTTATTAAAGCCATTTTAGTGGTTTGATTAAGAGTTAGCAAGAGAGCATTTCGTTGTCCACTGTATTACTTCTTTGGTTATATCGTAATTCGGTCAAGTCTTAAAAAAAACTACGACTATCTGTAAACAGTTTTTTTTAAATAGCGTATCCTAACAACAATGTCGGTAATTCAATGATTATAAGAAAGTGAAAGATCGTCGAAGTATATGACATTAGAATCAAGTTGTGGTCGTTCTTAGTGTGGGAAGAAAATGTAATAGAATTACGAGTAATATATACAACAAATGTGCTAAAGTGATGATTTGTATCAACATCAATTATGTTTATAATAAACTTTAAGATCAGTAGTGGATGACACACGTAAGCTACAGTGAAAGATTTTGAGGCTACCCGCGTTACAGCAAAACACACACATAAATGTGCTACGTTTATCTATATAAGTTATGTCCCCTTAAACTGCGACACATAACATATGCCCCACTAATGTGATCTGTTCTTATTAATATATTACAGCACACAGTACTTTATAAATGGTTGCACATATTACAACCCGGGAGCTGTGTATTACAACCCGGGAGAAGTGAATTACAACCCGGGAGCAGTGTATTACAACCCGGGAGCAGTGGATTTCAACCCGGGAGCAGTGTATTAGGCTACATAGTCTACACAACCGATAAAGGCTACGAATACTACATTTCCTAAGAGGTTTATTCTACTAAATGTAGCTATAGTACTGGAACGCTAAGTTGGTCTCGTTCTATTTTTTCTAAAGAAAATCTTATTCCACCTCAAACATGGAATGAAAGTATTCCGAGCTAATCTCGTTTCTGTGATGGAGGTTGTACTCTTAGTTTTCTAGGAATACAACAATCCCACTCGTTTAAATCTACCGACGCGTTAAAATCATTTAAACTACAGGTATACATATCTGACATGTATGATTCCTTAAGAAAGCGTGAGATGGCTGTTTCCATGGAAAGGAACGATACTACCTTAAAGGTTTTGTAAATGTTATAATTTCTTTTATAAAAAAAAGAAACTCCTTTAATTTAAGATAATTTCATTTTTTACCCATAGCATAGGACCCCTTCGCTTATCAAAATGGATGAGTGTCTCATTACACCAGTATTAACTGAATTTTAATCCAAAATCAACATTTTAACAGAACAATATGCATATTACAGTACCATAAAAATACACAATTGCCCATAATTCCACGGTTGTCTTCCCTTGGAATAATCATGGGTAGATAGACATGTCTCGTATAACACATTTAGCACACAGGTTAATGTTAAATAGTACTGCAATATGGGAATTACAATTATAAAACATAACATTTGCTGTTGCTAGAAATATTTTTAGCAAAATATTGACCATCATAACGTCACAGAAATCAAATTATTGATAATAAGATCTGTATTTAAATACTTATACAGAGAGCAAAAAGTACAGATGGTCCAACAAACCGTTTTCAGGTACACATTCTCCAAGCACCTGGTAGTTACTACCACGAGAGTTGATCTATGTCACGAGAATCCTTCTTCTCATTCAATTAACGCAGTAACTCAGATATAAATTAATCGCTATCGCACCTACCATCAGAAATAGTGCGTTTGTTACGTTTTTATTTTTGAAGACTTACGATAAGATATATCTTTACTTATTCCCCCCAAAATTGTGATTGTCACGCTTTTCATAAGAACATTTCACGCATCAATTCTGCTCATTAATTCACCAACCGTTTGAAGTTATAATAAAGCCGAATTACCCCTTTACAAAAGCACTTACGTCAACAACATCTGGAGATGACTACTCACAGGTGAAGCGACATTAAACCATCGACAAATTATTCCATGATGGTACAAAGTTAAACCTGGTTAATTTATTGAGCAACCCAGCTCTGGCATCTAGTATTATGACGATTTTAAGTTTTAAGAAAGTCCAGCTCAGTGTCGGATACTTCCGGTCCGGGCAGACGTCTGTCGAACATCTCAGATTTACAATTGTCTCGTGCTTGCTGTACCTCGTTGAACACGGGCTTTATCAAGAACCGAATTCTCTGAAAACATTCAAAAGAACAGTTAATAGGGAAAAGACCAATGATGAATTAAATATCAGATTGACACTTCAAAATGTACTTGCGAATATCCTAGCCCTGCTCGTGACGTCACATGACTTACAATCTTGCTGCATTTTACTGTCCAACAAGTAGGCTGAATAACCTGTGACACCTGTTTATGTTGTGGCATAGTGTGAAAAGAGGGCGTTATCCCGAGAAAGGTATGTGGTTGGTCAACAGTGGTAGAGCTGTTCTGGAGGCACAGTGTGAAAAGAGGGCGTTACCCCGAAAAAGAGATGTGGTTGGTCAGCAGCGGTAGAGCTGTTCTTGTGGTGCAGTGTGAAAAGAAGGTGTCATCCCGAGAAAGAGATGTGGTTAGTCAGCAGCGGTAGAGCTGTTCTGTGGTGCAGTGTGAAAAGAAGGTGTCATCCCGAGAAAGAGATGTGGTTGGTCAGCAGCGGTAGAGCTGGTCTGTGGTGCAGTGTGAAAAGAAGGTGTCATCCCGAGAAAGAGATGTGATTGGTCAACAGTGGTAGAGCTGTTCTTGTGACGGTGTGAAAAGAGGGTGTTATCCCGAGAAAGAAATGTGGTTGGTCAGCAGCGGTGGAGCTGTTCTTGTGGTGCAGTGTGAACAAAAGGTGTCATCCCGAGAAAGAGATGTGGTTGGTCAGCAGCGGTAGAGCTGTTCTGTGGTGCAGTGTGAAAAGAAGGTGTCATCCCGAGAAAGAGATGTGATTGGTCAACAGTGGTAGAGCCGTTCTTGTGGCATAGTGTGAAAAGAGGGTGTTATCCCGAGAAAGAGATGTGATTGGTCAACAGTGGTAGAGCTGTTCTTGTGGCATAGTGTGAAAAGAGAGTGTAATCCCGAGAAAGAGATGTGATTGGTTAACAGTGGTAGAGCTGTTCTTGTGGTGTCGTGTGAAAAGAGGGCGTTATCACAAAAAAGAAATGTGATTGGTCAATTAAGATTGAGCTGTCCTGTGTATTATTCAAATTTCAAAGACATGGCGGCCGGGAGGATTGTGACTGTAGTTTGTAAATAACCAAATGTTAAAGGTTTGTTTTAACATTAGATATAGATCGACTGGAAAATCAAATGGCGTGAACGAACCCAAGAATAAATTCCCTTGATGCGTATATATACATTGCGGCCCAGACCTCCGCTTAAAGGCAAGAATAACTGGTTAATGGTTTTAAGCTAAAAACAATTTTCCAAACATGGTGAAACATTTGGTGAGATGTCATGAGGTCCTAGCGTAAGTTTGTATTAGCCCACGATATTTATTAGTTATATCAGTTCAACACATTTACAAAGTTACCTCCATCAAGGTGCCTTCAGCGCGTGCAATCTTCACGATCATCACCACTGGGATCGGAAGCATAATCAACACCACCAAACTCCAGCTCATAATGGTGGACCACAGCGGGAACTCGTAGATTCCGGATTTCCGGCGGTACTTCAACTCCGGATACAGGACAGCATCCAGGCAGAACACGATCTGTGAAAATAGACATCGAAAAATAAAGCACATTGTATCGTATTCTTATGATAACAGCGAGCTCTTCTTTATTTATTTATTTTTTTTGGGTGGGAGGGGTAGTTTCATATTAAAAAGCCTGGCTGGTCGCTATTAATGGAGTTCATAATAAAAAATGTTGATGGCCAGTGCCTAAACATGGAGATAAATTTGTTTTGGCAGTACCACATCTCTCGCTGACTTCTAAATATTCAATTATATTGTATTATAAGCCTATGACAAAGGTGGCTCTAACAGTTATATGCCAGCTTCATTGACTAAGCTAACCTTCATGTAGGGTGAATATTTTAGAGCCCAAACCCAAGGCACTCCGTTCAACGAGTCTGTGCACCGAAAAACAGATGCAATGTTACACAATATAGGCTGTTGTTGCTGAGACAATGCTGGGTAACAGTAGAGCATGCGTGAATCTATTGGCATCTGCGGACCAGAGAGCGGAACATCGAAGTAGGATCAGTAGAGAGGCGCGCTAACCACTGGGCCAAGTCACTATTACCTTTACCAACGTTTAAAGTGACAGCATGCTATGGTTTAGATAGAAAAGGTGATCTGTAAAAAAACTATTAATACTTACGATAGTGAAGGCGGGGGTGAATATCAGCCAGCACCATTTGAAAAGTGGGATCAACCGGTAGCCCAACATATACTCTACGTTTTTGACGAAACGATTGACACCTGTGGACAAGACAAGACTATTATAGAATGACTGATAGCTACACCTGAGTCCCGTGTTCTTACTACAGGAGAGCCATATCATACATACTGTGTGCAGTCCCGGATATCCAGCGTTGCCATGCATTGGGGAGGCCAATTTGATAGAACCTAAAATGGCGGCCATCACATTTCGTCACAATCCAATCTCAGATAGATGATTGGACATTTTGGCGTCGTGGTACAGATGCTGTACTATTTCCGTGTTCACCGTCGACTCTATAAGACTTTGTGTTTCAAATTGGACCGTTTTCTAATGCCCTACTCCTATGAACAAGCCCTGTACTAAGTCCTCAATCCCCCTGCTTATAGTTTTCTGTCCAACAGTGTATGGACTCAAAGCTAGCTTACCCACTTCCCCTGTTTCCTGTACGGTAGATTGACAAATTCATACCCAGAAATAAATAAACTGAACTATTTTTTGTATAATGACCTACATGGCAATGCCCCAACTTTGTTTTCAAGCATGTAAATACCAAAAGTTATACCACAGCACAAAGACCCAATATTGTACAAAATATACATTTTCCCAATGTCTTAAACAAACCAAATCTGTTCATTGAAACATAAATTTACTTTACCCCCAGTAAACAATAGTGAAAGTAGAAAGTATAGTACCCCATTTGTTAAACTTAATTTTACAGAAGTTCAAATCTCAAGATTGTTCCCAATGTAAAAATAAACAAGTTACTTTATCAATTATTCAGTTTGCATTTGACCCATTACATTATTTGTTTTGAATGAATAAGAAAAGTGTTATGTGCATTAGGGGTCTGCTTTATTTGCTATATTACCATTCTCATGGTGCTATCTGCAGCAACGATTTTAGGGAGCTCCTCTTATTTGTTACATTTCTATTGGTCGATTGTTTTATACTATTTTTCTCGACCAACCAAAACGCCGCAAACTAGGGGAACCCCTGATGTAACTACTGATTGTGTACGGTGAAAATGCTCATTGACGTAGCTTTGAGTAAGTAATTATTTATCGTACATGCCGAATTGGCAACCTAAATGTAATGGCGATATAAACATTGCAACTATTGATCTGCTGTTTAAAGACTTAGTTGACTTATGTTGGTTGATTCTAAATCTACTTTTCCTGCAATAGATTTAGCTTTTATCTCCTTGGTGTTCTGTAAATACATCCTATCCTATATCATACGAAAATGAGTCTAGTTAAATATTTGCAATAGTTTAAATTACCGGATTATAGCATGTGTGCACCATATACATGTTCTACTCTTAATATACCTCAACAATATATTCGTTAATTAGTAGGATAACATTGTTTTAATTTGAACAGATTCTAATTCAGAAGACTGTGCAGGCTTAGACCTGCCTGAATTTGAACCCATGGCCCTGGCAGTTCGGACTCCAATGGCCGCCCAGACCACTCAGCCAACCGACAGGGTCTCAGCTTCATATCTTTCTTAACGGGAACCTGTTCAAACTAAAAAAAAAAGTTTTATCCCAAAACAACGAAAGTAATGTCAATACAGAAAGGGACACAAAACTGATTCCCTATCTGTCAACAGGCCAATAAAACTATATTTATTGGACTTGATAAAATGTTCTAATAGGAGCTAAACTGCTATCTAAAGAAGACTAATGACAGACGACTATATGCTCGGTTTTGATTACATACGTGCAACAAACAGCTATTTAGATGTTGTAAACACTAGCCTGCTATGAGTTAATGTTGAAATGTGCCTTATATGTGTGTGTTATGGGGGAGGGGTGAGGGGGCTATGAGTTGAATACACCCTATACTGATGTAATTTTGACATATTCTTCTGGTTACTAATGGCGTTCATCTGATGTTATTCATTCCGTTTTGTCAAAGCACACAGGCGCGTTCAATAGAAAATGGCCGTTTATATGTTCTTAAGGTGAGACCTATACACTGGAGTTTTGGGGACCTTGTCGAAGGATGTGAGTTTGTTATCTGGTAGACTGACTGATGCTTTGCCTTATACAGTACCGTAAAACCAGGCAATCACAACACATTGAAGAAGGCCGACGAGGATAAGAATCCTTCCATTGAGGTACCACTCGAAGATCTGCTGGACGTACACTCCCCCCTGTTGACGGAAATACATTCAATATATGGCATTAACACGGCAACCGAAAGTATTGGAACCCCAAAGTTCTTGATCGTGCTGCATCCTCTGCCATCATCTGAAGTCATCTATTCCGGCCTCGTCATCTACTTATACCGTGGCTGGCATACTGCCTAATAACTTGTTAAGTATTCGCCTAATTGAAGTAACCCCTTTCCCACATGATATCACCCCCATGTATAGATGGTTAATACTTAAGTATAACTAATTTAACAAAATGAGCAAATTTCAAGACAATGGGTTTTTTGGTACATATTGCATATGTTGTCTATATTACCCCAGGCTCTAATAAGCACATATAATGACACAGTTTCTATACAATACCTCACCGGTGTCTCGGGGTATCATATCCATAGTTAGTAAGTTATCTTAACGCAATTGCATATGTTCCTTTGTCAACACTGAGCAAACAAAAATCGAATATTCATTAAGCAATTTAACCAAAATTTTCGTATACTGGTTATTGCATTTTGTTGGTAATTATGTCTGTTACGACACTGGTTACTGGGGATAATATCAAACATCGAATGTTAGTAATTTTGGAATATTTCGTATCAATACGCTTCGAAAAGTAAAAAAAGATACATTTCGAAAACATATTAAGACAAAACTGCATTTAAGTAGATTCGGTATACCTATTTATCACTGGCGAAATAAGCCCCTGACAGTTACAAGATAAGCATGTTAAACATATTATCAACTAATAACCCAACGCAAATGTAGACAATGTGCATTATGAAAACATCTAATGAAGTAAGTCGCTATACATGTATTTAACTCAAACAATGGAACTATGGTAAATGATCGAGATGTGTTCCGAGCAATTCGCAGCATGATTAACATTTCGTTGGCACTCACATAGATTAATAAAGGAACAAATTAGAAGATGTTTCAAAACTAATTCTGAATAAATATTTCAGCTAAATTTCGGATTCGGGTAGACGTACCTGAGTGACCATTGTCAAACCAATGAGGAACCAAACGAAGCAAGCCACAGCGGTGAAAATCTCTTTGTTGGGGCTTCCACTTAGGCGCTTTGGGTACAGATCGGTCACGGCCACAATCAGGGCTTCAGCGGTCACAAACTGTCCGAAAGAGAACTCCTTGATACAAACACACTTCAGAGCATTAGAGATGGTATGAATTGTTAAAAGGTTTACCATGGCAAAACACGTCTGTCTTATGCTTACACGGTATTCAACAGATCGTCATGAATGTTTTTCATTAAAATGTTTAAACAGAAATGGTCTGCGAATATGCCTTGATGATTGTTTGCACCCCATAAAGCCTGTACTAAAAGTAATGCGAGATTTAGCAAGCAATCCTTGACTCAACCCAATACACTGTGTACATGACGTTTAATACCATTGGATACCATTTTCCTTTAGCTACAAAAGTAATTCTCCGAATAAAACATATTTTGACCAAATTTCAGGCTAGCAGTTTCCATTGAAAACAAAAGGAATATGTAAAATAATCAAATGTTTCCTTTTAAACAATTTCACTATATTTCAGCTTCAAAAATAAGTTAGAAACCTTGGGCTTAACCAACTTAAAGCGTTTTTGTTTTCTTATCTCCAAGAAAAGCATTAAAAACCTTGTGCTGTATAGTTGATAAATGAAATAAACAAATCAGACAATCTGAATATATTGGCTAGCTTGTCATTCCTTAATTGCCTTGTGTTAACTAGAAAATACTTAAATGTAAGTGCCGTAGAATGACAGCACAACTCTGCCAGGATGCCCCAAGTGTTGTTGACCTGTCTTAACTTCGTACTGTGGGAACAATTAAAGTTTTCTGGAGAAACAAATGATTGGTGTGTCTATTTAGTCTTGAAGTGTGCGGTATAAGTGAATCACATTCTCTCAGGCGACATACACCAACTGCATGTAACCAGTCCGCCAACCAATCAACAACAACATGTAAAATCTTGCTGTTTTTGTGTTTCTACGCCACCGACAAATGCGGACACAAATTAATTAGTCTAATTTTTATTCATGGTATATATTTTCATGATTATATTTAGTTTCCAGACTATTTATTCTGTTTTTACAACTCTTTACCTGACTGTCAACTCTCTGACTGTCAACTCTTTACCTGACTGTCATTACCTGACTGTCAACTCTCTGACTGTCTTACAACTCTTTACATGACTGTCAACTCTTTACCTGACTGTCTTACAACTCTATACCTGACTGTCTTACAACTCTATACCTGACTGTCTTACAACTCTATACCTGACTGTCTTACAACTCTATACCTGAC
>JAVFBX010190114.1:0-13491 GCA_034783855.1 Mopalia kennerleyi | reverse complement strand
TCCCCTTTAGCTCTGAGAACACCAGGGTAACAGAAAGCTCCTCTTTTCTCGCCTCTTACGATAGACTGAGGAAGCCGAGAGTATTCTGCAGGACTGGCCAACCTGCTCCCCCACGACTTGAACCTGTTAGCAGTACATTGAAGGAGGATAAGTAGTCCGACACGCTAACCACTAAGCCCCGGTCACAAGCCTTAAAACGAGAACCTCAATAGTAAAGACTTACTTAGTTTATTGAATTATTCAAGGGATCTTCAGTCAATATATAAATAACACATCTTTCACTGTGGGCTAAAGTTAAAATCAATGACCGCGATAACATGTGGACAATTTATATTTAACTTGTGTTGAGTGATTAGGTTTAATGAATTGTGGAGATTTTAAAATACTCAATAATATTAAGAAGACAGCTAAACAGCAGAATTTGTATTTGGGTCCAAACCTAGATACATGTGTAAATGGAAGGGACAGTTGAGTCTTGCCTGAATACATGCAGCCTTTATAAGCAGTTCACTGATATAAACAGAGGTCTCTGTTAGCAGGTGCCTCTTCAAGGCTGGTCACATGACCTAGTTAACAGCCGGTCTCTACTGGTTGAGCCAGCTCACACAATCCAGGACCCAGCTCAGCACACCTCCTCCTACAGAAAGACTGTCTGTACTGTAAAGATACTACCTAACTACAGCTTATCAACATGGCTGCCGAGTCAATCACCACGGTAACACCCACACTGCTCTTTGTTTCTACTGACCTCAACAACAGAATTATGAAGACAATAACACAGAACTTGAGTGTTTTTGGCTGATAGAAAGGGTATACAAAATACCTATGTGTAATTCCTCAACAGCCTGCTCCCCAAAATAAGAAGAATATGTGATAATTTAGTCAAATATTGGGCTACAATATTTGACTTGGTCTTTGGAATATTTATTTATGAGAAGAGCTACCACAATAAATGCGTCTTAAACAATGCCTTGTAAATCATCAATAAGTCAGTCCTTTTTTATAACGGGCAATGTATTCAACAATAATTAACATGAGCACTAGCTTAATATGTGAAGTTTTTTGATGAACTTCAGTGCTAATTAAAGACAGCATAGCTACACTCCAAACCAACTACCCTTAACCTTTTATGAAATGATTTGTTCGTTTGATTGGGGTTTAACGCCATACTTAAGGTAATTTCACTCGCATGGTGGCGTGCCAGCCCAATCAGTGAAGGAAACCAACTCTGACACCACTGGCAACAAAAAAAACAACATCACAGGACAAATACAGGATTGATTGAGCGATGTTTTACGCCGTGTTTAAGGATATTTAACTTATATGATGTTTGTTGTTTGATTGGTGTTTAACGTCGTACTCAAGGGTATTTCACTTATACGACGCAGACAAAAATAAAACGTATAAACAGATCAGCTTCCTGTTTCCCTTTAGATCTGAGAACACCAGGGCAACAGAAAGCTCCTCTTTTTTCGCCTCTTACGATCGACCGAGGAAGCCGAGAGAGTATTCTGCAGGACTGGCCAACCCGCTCCCCCACGGGGCCACTTATATGAAGGCGGTGTATTCCAACAATGAATGACACTAGCACAACAAATATGTGAAGGGTTTACATAATGTTGGAAAGTTAATTTTCCTCCTGTACTAAATAAAGACAGCCATGCTACTCTTCAAATAAACTGCTCTTAGCCAGAGGGCCACAAATACAGGACACTCACAGGACAAAACAAAGACATCACAAACAAATCATACAAAGGTTCCTTTATAAAACTTTAATTATTTACAACCCCATTAATTGAAAAAAAGTAAATAGATAAAATTGATTACATAATGTAATTGTTGGGCTGTGCAGAAAGTAGTACCAAGCTAGCTGATGTTAATGAGGATGATCTTAATATCTAGGCGTGTGGTGAAGAACACTTGTCAACACGTCTAAGTTGTGCATAGGAGTGAAGAACAGGATCACGCCTTAAAAAATGCCTGACTGCAAAAAACACACGATAGTCGGAACTTGGGTAATGAGTTTTTGCCGGTTCAATGATTGAGAAAGCTATGTGAGACTGGACTCATTAGCAGAAGATGAACAGTGAATAGGTTATCGTTAGCTAAATGTTATTAGATAATTTGTGGGTTTGGTTTATTACATTGTGGTTGACTAAACCTTTAGATATATCTCAAATCCATACTTGCTTTCTCAAGACAACAGGATGCTCTATTCAACCAGCAGGTCAGTAACATGTATAACGTACACGTTAACAAATAAGCTTTTCTGTTCATAGCAAAATGGTAGTTTTTTGTTTGATTGGCGTTTAACGGCGTACTCAAGGGTATTTCACTTATATGATGACGGATTGTCCACTTCACAATGTTCCTTGCCTGATTACGGTGGAAAACTGGGAAAAAACCTCATAAAAAAAACAATCCCTGCGATTGCCAGAGCCAAATCGTATGACTCACTCATATACCTGAGTGTCGACACAAAATGGTAGTAGATAATTTGTCGGTTTGGATTATTATTTTGTGGTTGACTAAAGTAAACCTTTACAAATATCTAATAAAGTATAGTAACAACTTCAAAGAAAGATAATGAATTAAAATCCCTACTTTTTTATTTATCACGGCTGGTGTATAATGACATCTCATCCTAATAGCATGATTGATTCTTTGATTGATAAGGGTTTAACAATATACTTGAGTTTATTTTACTATCATAGCCTGACAGTCCTATTGGTTAAAGCATAGTGTTAGCCAGAGGGGTGTCTCTGTCTTTGAGACACCCATGAAGCCATTTGAGACACCCTGTTTCAGTTAAATTTAACATGGGTAAGATAGGGGAACAGTAAAATGAGACACCCTGTTTATAAAAATGATGATATGAGACACCCTCTCCTTGATTTATAGCGAATACTATTGGTGAAAGAAAGCACCCTCAACATGACTGGCAACAAACAATGAGTGGACAGGTTAGTCAACACAAAGACATCACAAACATATCGGCTATGTGTTAGGGATTAACTCTGAGAGAACAACAGAAAGCTCCTTCCCTGCTCTATGGTATGATTGTAGCCACCATCAACCAGGGTCTTAGCTAGCATTGGAAATCTATTTTTACCAAATCTCTATTCTGAGAAACTTTGCCTGTCCAAATTTTCAATTTTCAATTCTTTCCCATGTTATCATTCTGAGCTTCTACCTGTCAGTTTAACCATTTAGAAATCTGCCTGTCTAATCTATTTTTTCCCAATCCCTATTCTGGGGAATTTTGTCTGTCCAAATTTCAACTCTTTCCCATGTTAATATAATTCTGAATTTTTACCTGTCCTTTCAACCATTTTTAAAAATCTGCCTGTCTAATCTATTTTTCCCAAATCCCTATTCTGAGGAATTTTGCCTGTCCAAATTTTAAATTTTTCCTATCTTTCCCATGTTATAATTCTGAATTATTATTTTTAACCATTTAAAAAAATCAGCATGTCTCAAAAAGATGGGTCATTAGCCAAAACTATGCCATCAACTTCCCTGGCAACTGAACTGAAAGACGAGACAACACTTGACTTAGCGCCGGATGTCCCTTGGCTTAGATAAGACAACAAGAAGCTGTGTTCAACCAGCAAACACAGTTCAGTAACATGTATACTGTATACATTGACAGTTAAGCTTTTCTGTTCATGGCTTGAATTAATTGTTTTTTTCCAATTGGGGTTGAACAACATACTCAAAGTTATTTCACTTTATATATGACGACGGATTGTCCATGTCACACTGTTCCCTGCATAATTACAGTGGCAAGCCCCCCGAGAGGAAACCTCTTAAAAGCCGCTAGTTAAAAAATATGGGCACCTATCATTTACTATCCCAGCAAAGTTAGACGCTGAGTTTGAATGCTAACAAGAGAAAAGCAATCAGAGATTGCTAAACAATATGCCCCCCACCCCCGTAGTCCACCCCAGACACACATAACTACATGAAGTGCACCAAAAATTAAACTATTGAGGGAAACTTCCCGTGACTTTTTTCTACGTTGAACATCTGCATATACAGAAGAATGCAATATGTCAGTTTCAAAAATCTAAGTGAAACAGTAACCATGATATAGCCCAGACAAGCTTCCCGAACAAACGGAGCCAATTTGCATAATTATTGGGGAAATTTGCATAATTCCATGATTTTTTTTCTACATTACACATCTGCGTACATAGAAGAAAGCACTATGCAAATTTCAAAAGCCTAAGTGAAATAGTAAACAAGATACAGCTGGGACAAGCTTTCCGGACAAACAGAGCAAATTTGCATAATTTATGGGGAAATTTGCATAATTCCATGATTTTTTTTCTTCGTTGCACATCTGCGTACATAGAAGATTGCACAATGCAAATTGCAAAAGCCTAAGTTAAATAGTAACCATGATACAGCCCGGACAAGCTTCCAAGACAAACGGAGCCAATTTGCATAATTAATGGGGAAATTTGCATAATTCCGAGACTTTTTTTCTTCGTTGCACATCTCCGTACATAGAAGAATGCATTAAGCAAGTTTCAAAAGCCTAAGTGAAATAGTAACCAAGATACAGTCCGGACAAGCTTCCCGGACAAACAGAGCAAATTTGCATAATTTATGGGGAAATTTGCATAGTTCCATGATTTTTTTTCTTCGTTGCACATCTCCGTACATAGAAGAATGCATTAAGCAAGTTTCAAAAGTCTAAGTGAAATAGTAACCAAGATACAGCCCGGAAAAGCTTCCCGGACATACCGACACACGGACAGAAATGGTAAAACCTATATCCCCCCCCCTTCTTACTAGAGGGGGGCATAATAACAATGTCGAAAAGAGCTTTGTTCAAAGCATTTGTTGTAGCATTTACTGCTGTCATTTAGGGAGGTATTATACTCAAACGGATCTGAAAAATATCAAAATAATGTATAACAATTTATTCAGATCGTTTTCACACTACATCGATATGATAGGAGTGCCAGTTTTCTGTTTTCCACCAATATAATTATTTGTTGTGACAAGATTCTACACAAAGCTATTTTAGGCTTTAAACAGAGAATCGATGTTTCTTAGAATTGCTTACTTATGCAACAGTTGAACTGTTTGTGTGTAGTCAAAACTGTTAACAGCAAAGCATGCTGTACATTTAGCTATTCAGTTTTTTTAAATATATTAATATTATACTGCTTACTATTCCACGTTTTTGTTATATGGGCTGCAGTCTGAAATAAAAGATTATTATAATTACTACGTATTACTTCAATCGAACGGTCCTGTGGAACTAACAATGACCTTTCGTTGAATGATACCTGTATTAACACACCCAGTTTAATTTGTCCGAGTGGCTTATTATTTGATTACTGCCTTGTGTTTTTTATCGATCATAGTGGTCTGGTAAATGTCATAGTGCAACGCTGCCCAATGGTAGCTTTCTGATGTCAGCCTTTTGAAACTTTCTCACTTTCAGGAATATAAAAGGGACCAACTACGTATGCTTTTAATGGTTTAATGTCAAACTTTGTGGAAGTTTCAAATAAATAGTTGAAATGTTTGTCTGAAGTGCGGATGTCTTGTGTTTAACCAAGTGGATAACTTTTAATAAGTTCTTTATGACTCAAGACAAAAAACATCGTTCACGAAAAAAGGACTGGATCTATTGACAGATGGTGCAACGAGTCAAATAAGGGACAAATAAACTTTAATGAAATATAACTCAAGATAATAACACCACGAGGAGTAAGAATGATCAAGTTACAACAGTATAGATGCTCTTTGTTAGCGCTTGAGGGGTTTAGCACCCAAACCGGCTAACATCGCATGCTCCTGTGTAGGGAATAACGAAATGAATTATTACGAAATGATTAAAACTGTTTGTGTTGTTGTTGTTTTGTTGTTGTTCCTATGGCATGTCTTATTAAAACACAAGGCATGACACATAATTGAGAACCACTCAATATTAGCCCCTGGCCGAACACACAGCGGATCGATTTAAACTCCTTCCTCTTTATGATTAATGTTACCTCTGTATCTGAGTTTGAACAATTTTAGCAGTTTTGGTTAATCCGTTGAAAATAGATCGACTACATGTTTGCTGGGACTAACATATAAAGGGATAGGCAACGGGAACCCAAAAAATGAAATCTCGATATTTCGCGTTGTACCACGGTGCAAGTAAAGCCAGTTTTTCTGAACTGAAGCAGTTAAAGTTTCTACACCAAGAGAATTATTTAACGAACCAGTTGGACTCAAGAAGTGGGTGAAACCTTTCGAAAACCTTTCAGAAAGACCATTTCTCGTCTTTCTATTGTACATTTGCATTATAAATGCTATATGTACATATACTGCAAGACTTAATTGACGCAACCTCCGCAAACCGGACATTATAACTCAAAGTGACGGTATTCACATGTCGGCAATCTTCGGCGTGTAAATTACGTAGACAAAAGGATTTCGAAGCAGTCTCCGCAATAGGTCTCGTATTTGATTAAAAGCTTCGCTGATATATAAGCGGAATAAGAATACACACAATCTACACGACGATGTCATACGAAAACAGAGCAATGCAATGTTTTCAAAAATTCGTACTTTAAATGTATAGGCCAAATTGTGCAAAGGTTGACATTCTATTTATTTTATTTTTTAGACAAACTATATACACATTCACCCAGATGTCAAAAGAAAAGATTTTTTCGTAAAAGGGCTGCCCCGTTTTTGGAAAAAGCATAGGACGTCCCCTGGAAACTGTGGTGGCACCAATATGATTCTTTCATATCATTTGTAGAGCTCACAGGGGCCTATACGCGGCCCCTGGATCCTCGCCTTGGTTGGCTGTGATAGTCGGCGCCCCCCTTTCTCAAAATGCTGGATCCGCCCCTGATAATTACAAGGGTCAAACCGTCTAAAAGTGGATTTGTCACTTGTGTATATATACAAAGCAAACAAACTGATCTTCTGTTTAGGGTAAACAAGTTACAACCGTGTATACTATAGTTCATTTAGATATGATTCAACTATATAATGTTAGGTCTGCGGGAATGTTCGCTATAGTTGTCCCATTCGGAGTAACCTCCCGTATATTAAACGAAATTTCTACCCTTGACACTTAAAATAATCTCTTTAAAATATAGCTGACCCGATTACACACCGAGAAGGCTGAAAACAGATTGAGGTATTTGGCCTTACGGGAATTGTATGGGGGAAAACATATATATATTATTTATGGGCATTCGTATGTTGGTGGCACAAACAGCTCGGCCATCGAGGCACGAAACAACTACAGACACCCATGCGGCGACTCAGCCATGCAGGACCGACAGGGCTAGCTGTATGTCATACCTTTGCTTTAATTATATTGTCGCGGGACAACAACCTAAATAAATAGCTTAGACCTATACTGTACTTGCTTTATATCCCAGAATATAGGTATACACTAGCATTATAAGGCGACAGATAGAACTGGAAGCTGACATATACAGGAGTTAAGCTTTGATTTGAAAGCATTCTGCTTATGTAACCCTTGATGTACTGCATAATTGGGTCTACAGAAAAGTGCTAAAATCTCCTGCATTATTTTCAGAATCGCACCCCTAAACCTGTGTTTCTATGGCCACAAGTAATTTAGTGTATTGTGTGTATGTGGTTCATATATCTGGAGTTCATTGACCTTTTCAAGTAACGTACCGGTACGCATTTGTTATATTACTCGTAACATCTTGGGAGAGAGAAACGTGTGCTGTGGCCATTATGTCTGACGCTAATCCAGAGATAACGGTAACACAACCATCCCCCAGCAGAAGAAGTTCAGGTTCTAGTTCCCGTAGTGGCACCAGTGATTCCGTGGATTACCAACCAAGAAATGGGAATGTGGACTGCCTGCTGTGTCAGTGTCTTAAAGCCTGCTTCCGATGCTGTGACAAACCCAAGTGATGACATATATTATCGGCTTTACAAACATTCATCATGAAATGACATGAATTTATAAGTGAGTTTCTAGCTTACCTAAACAACTCAGCTTTCATAGGACGTGCATTGAAAGTGATGGAGTTAAATGGGCCATGTGCTATAATTTTTCTTTTTTCGGATAAAGTATTTGGGCTCCAGTCACTTCTCTGGAATAACGGTAAATCCGCGAATCACCTCGAAGAGACTTTATAAGCGCCAGTTTGCTCCAGATAAAAACAAGCACAGGACATTAGAGTGAATGGTGTGCGGTCAATACATGGCAGCCGGACGTCATGCGTTGAATGTATTCTCAAAGCTTGTGTGTGGATATTATTGCAATATAGAAGTTTAATCTGTCGAATTTATCAACTAATGTCAAAGCTTAGGTGCTACAATAATTCCTTATTTCTTATAAACGGAGTGATTGGATTATTTTATCATCCGCGGACGATTTGTAAATAATATCATGCATGCATCCACATAACAACTGTTCCGAGTGGTGTGTCATCAGTTCATCCCGTTTCGACAGTTATACGTGGGTTTTCTACAAAGGATGATGTTCCATCCGGACATTTATTGATATATCTGAAACAAGCAGGCCTATGCCGTTTTTTTAAACGGATAAGAAGACTTTTTAAACAGCTTTTCTATCGGAACTTAGCCTAAACGTTTGCTCAGATTTACATTGTGTGAATTAAGAATAAAATGTCTGTTTATTCACACCTCAAGTTAATTAACGAACATTTACTCTGCAGTGCCACTGGTCAACAAATTTAATTAAGCCTGTACAGATTGTAACCGTACATGTATATAACATTGCATTCTAAAATAGCATCAAATCATCCTTTTCTTTGAGTTTTTGATTGGTTATCTTAGTGGTCGCGAGGTCTCTTGGTACCAATCGTATTTTCGCGAGTTTCTATAGTGGACGGGACTAAGACAGCTCTCGTAACTTATGTCATCGCGCATTGATTTCCGCCAATATTTGGGTCGACGTTTGCCAGAGATCTATTAGATTAACACCGGAAGCGGGCTTACCTCCATGTCTTACCTTGGTCATAAACCAGGAGCATCATTTTGAATGTCTAAATGTAGTGATTTTCGCTAAGACGGCGTTAATTATGCGGTCGTAGCAAGATAAATTCAAGCTGTATAAATACACAGGGACTATATGCTTTGATGTCATTCAGCATTATATCAATCTAATTCCCTTTGTAACGATAACAGTCACCCAATCAAACAAACAAATTATAAAGATACAATCATTTTTTAATGAACAAACTTGTTCAATTTTATGTTGACTTACATAACACATTTTTTCGCACCTGGGCTTTTTGTAAAAGCAGAGCCCCTTCGTCCCTTTCTGGTAAGACAGTAATGGTGCGGGTTTATCCCAAAGTTCCCGGTCAGCGTTAAAAAGCTATAGATGGTAGGCTACTTGGTCACATAATACCACAGATCAGCAAATAAAATCAAGTGCAAAACAAGATGGCCCAGGTCACGAGTTGTACACGTCTCGACGTAGGAAGGAGAATCGATTATATTTTAGAATGGTGGGACACTCGGGACTGCTCGAATGTACTCCATGTGAACGGTTATACAGCGAGTCTGGAGATAGTAAAACAATTTTTCAGAGTCATCGAGTGCGCGAGAGATTATATAGTGTTATGTCGCCTTGTGTTGTTGGGCATTGTGGTCATGGATGCCATGGACTTGTGGATACAAACGTATTTTTACACTAATAAAATAATTATGCTCAGCAGTGAGTGATTGTGTCTTTCATAGTATAGTATTTCGCCCTATATTCTTCTAACAGAGTTATCCGACAAGGAAGTCCATTTAAAGGTCACATTTGTTGGTTAGATGCGAATTCGTATCCAATAAACTATAGGCCTACAGTATTTAGAGATACGAGGTATAGCCCTATGAAAACTAGAAAAATAAGTAACTCAGGACAATTTTATGGATTAACAACTTCTTTATTATAGTAGAACGGACGTTCCGTTGGGGATACTCCCAACTTTATCAAAGCAATGTATCACTGCTTTGATAAAGTTGGGAGTATCTCCAACGAAACGTCCGCTCCACCATGCACTATAATAAAGTTGTTTATCCATAAAAATTGTCCCGAGTTATCTATACATCGACTTCTATATGCCTATTAAAGAACTTACAAAAATAAGACCTCCCTCTAAATAACGTTGAACGCGCATCACCTAATAAGCGAATGTGGTTTTGCTGTGAAATGATTGATTTTGACATGAAAATGGACGTCGAGAGGTCATTTTATTGGTCGGTTTATAGGTCAGTGGTTGACACACACCAAAATCAATCACAAGTGATGTCTTGTCAAATATTGGTGAGGGAATTCCGAAAGCCGGCAATAGCCGCTACGCCTAGCGGACTAACCGTCGGTCGCCGTCCTTGAGCTGCTGGAGATGGAACACCCATACTAAGTTTGATTAGAAGTGCACAAGAATTGCATCAGAACCGAAATTAAGACTTTGCCACCACCTGTTGTCCAACATATGCCAAAACTAATCCCAAGCGACGTCTTGTCATATGGAGCAATACTATAATTTTTTATTCGAATTCCACCAGAAGTTTTTTAAAACATACAGAAATCAAATTAAGTCACATGTAGGCCGACATATGCCAAAATCAATCCCAAGCGACGTCATGTCACATGGAACACACATACTAAGTTTGATTAGAATTCAATAAGCGGTTTTCAGGTTAATGGGCAGAAACAAAAAAAAAGAGGACGGAAGGACAACCCCGTAACACAATACGTCCCGTCAAATGACGGACTTATAAAAATGGTAGTATATAAATCGTAAATTAAAGTTACTACATGTATTGTAAGATCATTCTTTGTTTTGTTGTATGGGTCAGAAAAATGCACCTTTAAGTACAGCACAATGTATAGGGCTTATTCCTCCGTCTTAGCCCTACGTCCTGCTTATCTCAACCCGTGGTAAAAGTTGGAAAATGATCCGCCGCTATCGCCGGCCTCTCAAATCAAATATCTGATTTTTTTTTAGATACACAGAAAACAATGACTTGTATTTTACCTACTTACAATATTTCTTTTCTGTCAGCTTTCAATGTTATTATTGCAAAGGGAGATAACTTAAACGTGTCAACTCTGGTGAGAAACTCCCATTAAACTATTTAAACGTTAGGAAAAAAGGAGTTGGGTTTATGCTGTATACGGACTCAAGTGACCTGCAGCAGTCAATTAAAATGTACTCAATTGGATACATTGTAGCACTGTATACGTAACATTGGACATATTAAAGGACATAATCAAAAATGTATTAAATGAACTTATTTAAGAAATTGACAATTTTCACCATTGTTATGCTTTGTTTAAAAAATACTTACATGGGATAGACGAGCCCCAAGGGGTTTTATTCCCGCCAGATTTCTTATATAATCTGTCTCTAAATAATATTTATATGTTTATCTGGTGAAATAAAAGAAATCAAATCAAATCATTGTACAAGGATGCAAATCTGCTTAATAGCATTGCCCTGTAGATAAGGAGTGCAAGTGAGGTATCTAAAACCATTTAGTGAGAAGGTGGGGCGTGACAGCTGATTTACACTGCGTATATAAAATTCTGTAGATTTTGTTTCATCCAATCATTGATGAGGAAGCATATTCACAATCATTCCACAAACTCCAGACAAAATCTCAGAGAAACTGTGTAAAAGTTTAAACTCATTCAGAACAACTAAGTGGATTTCGTTTGATCAGATACTCTGTAAGGAAGTGCATATACACTCACTACACAAAATTGAGTTCTGTGAAGAAATATAAATCTATTACAATAATCTTGTCTTCTGCACAAACAAATTACCTGTATTCTGTAAGAGGACTATCAACAATGAATGAACAAGAAACTGTGTGAAAAATGAAGCACTGTAGCTTTATTTGGTCACTTTAAATCACGGTTTGAGCAGCAATCCTTACCTTAAGTCTAGCATTTAAATGGCCTGTTACTCCCATAGATAGGAGCAAGGACGGCCAAGAGTTTATTATTTTATATTTAAACCATGATTTTAGATAAACTAAAACCTAGATCTCGTTTTGAGATCACTGTCACATGTATCTATATAGACTGAGTCCAAGAGACAATTAGACGTTGACAGTATGTAAACCAAGTTTGAGAACTATGCATACAGCATGGACCTTCACAAATTTATATTCTTCTTAGAGACAGTTACAAGAATTTAAACTGATTTCCCATTCTGCTTAGAGGGATATCACCTATTAATACTTACAAA
This sequence comes from Mopalia kennerleyi, assembly GCA_034783855.1. Classification (NCBI taxonomy): domain Eukaryota; kingdom Metazoa; phylum Mollusca; class Polyplacophora; order Chitonida; family Mopaliidae; genus Mopalia; species Mopalia kennerleyi. The sequence continues at coordinate 1,264 of JAVFBX010190114.1, read as the reverse complement.
CTGCTGCTACAACCACATATAAAATGAGTTATTTTATTTAAAAATCTCATATCAACAATGGCACTTAATTTTTTTTAAACGTTTGTCCGTTTTTAGTTTTGACTTCTTGAGATTGCAATATCTCTCAACGGGATTCTAAGTGAAACAGTGCTCTTTCGTAAACATGGAATGAAAGCCAATTGATTTGAACAAATGTCAAGGATATATCAAACCAGTGCTTGCATCCAATGTTTGTTAAAATATTAGCAAAACAACATGAATTATAGATGCAGTTAGAGCTAGAACCACCACGGCTTTCTCATTGATTGCATTCACCACTAATGAACCAGTTTTGTTCAGGTCCTCTTGTGACTATATAGACTCAGTTGTCTGCTCTTTGATTATTGTCCACGTCAAATCCCGCAATCCAACAATGGCTGCCACATTAAGACCAAATATTGTTCAACAATGAATTATTTCCATCTCGACTTGACAGTGTTGAAGGGGTTGAGCCAGGCTGCCCATTTCTTTCTTAACGCATTTTATATCTATACGACGCGTTCAGTTCAGACAGCTCTCCTTTGAAGTCCACATCCAAAGTAAAATCCAAATCTCTCTGTAATAATAAAGAAAAGGTATGCTATACATTTCTTACATAGGACCATGTGAAAGGTGAAATCAAATAGCTTTAAACTTAAAAAAAAAATGGTGAAATAGGAAATTGTCTGATAATATATCAAAACTTACATCATTCTTTTTGTTGGGACTCATTCCAAAAGTACCATACAACTCTTCCCCCTTCTTGACAGTAAGTGAGTCATCGTCTACATAGAATACTGTTTGTTTCCAGTGAGTATACGGGGCTTCTGGGGCTGACAAAAACAACAATAATGCCCTGTTATGTTCACTAGGTCACATCTGTTGTACATGCAACAGTGCAAAGGTTTTTATCTTCAGAGAAAAGTAACACAATAATAGATTTGTTTGTTTGATTAGGGTTTAACGTCGTGCTCAAGGGTCGACAGACGGACTCAATCCTTTGAACGGTAAATCGAAGTAGGCGTTAGAAAGCACACACAATAATAGAAACACTAAAATTGATAAAGTGTGTTCCTGTTGCTCTGTTAATTCTTCAGGCTCAGCTGTATGCAACAGGGGTTTGTTTGTTTGTTTGGGGTTTAATGTCGTACTCAAGAGTATTTCACTTATATGACAGCGGATTGTCCACTTCACACTGTTCCTTGCCCTATTATGGTGGAACACCGGACGAAAACCTTGTCATCGG
>JAVFBX010190103.1:0-13493 GCA_034783855.1 Mopalia kennerleyi | reverse complement strand
TCTTCAAGGGATTTCAATGTAAAGCTGTTTGAAATTGTTATGTCATAAATTGCCAATTTTGCTTGGCACTGGGGCAGCCAATCAATTACAATCACTTGGCAGCGAAAGGGTTAAGCCTGCCACACACGAGCAATTCTCCGTCTGCGACTAAAAATGTAAAGGAAATCTCTCCTTGTGTGGCAAGCTTGAGACAGGACTAGACACTGTTGGCGACTAGTCTAAAGGGATCAAACATGTTTGATATTTTGCAACTCGTCGGCAACTAATCTCCTCATTTGCCGCAAACATGCGACAAGTTGAACATCCAATCAGTGACCGAGGTAGAGTCACATGATGTGAATTTAAAAAATACTTATGCATGTATAATAAACTAGCTTTGAAGCCTGTGCCTATTATGTTCAAAATCAAAGCTAGCATTTCCTTGCAATTTTCAATTAATGTCTTCTAAAAAGAATCGTATCAAGTGTGTCACGTGGTATAAATGTCAGCTGACTTTGGAAGAATCACCGACTCAGAATCCCTGCATGTGCAGCAAAAGCTGTTGCTGACAGAAAATCTCTTACAATTAGTCGCGGATGTAGAATCGCTTATATATTATAGGCTTTAGTTACTCTGAGTTGATCGGTGGTTCATTCTATTGAGATCATTAAGCTTTGTACAGAAAGTTGTAAAAGGTTTTTGAATTGAGATGTATTGTGAATGAAAATCATAACATAATTTGTTGATATAGTTTAATTGTTTCTGTAATGAAACATCTCTATGCAATGTTGTTTTTTAATATCTTCCCTCTTTGGCCATTTATTTCTGATGAGGGATTTGTCAAGGGCACACATGATCACTACAAGTTATTATTTCAGCAATTAAATCATACTCTTAACTTAATTTCAAAATATGCCAATGTTTATTCCCGGTAGAATCCAAAATATTTATATTACTAGCAGGGTTGTCTCTACCTTCAGAAACACCCGTATGATTGAGTCTTGACAGGCGGCTGCATGAGGAAAAATTGCTTGATTGGACATGGAGGGGGGGAGATTTTATATACAACGAACACTTGTAAAAAAGAAAGGCTTAAAAACTTACACAATATAAGATTGTTTGTTCATTTAACTGTAGTTTAACGTCAAACTCAAGGATACTGGAGACACGAAATTGCCGCATTTGTATAGCAGGATACATAAAATATTATAAAACTTTATGGATCACCATTTTCATTCTTGATTCCATGGCTTGCTGTGCGTTTTACATTGGAAAAAAAAGAAGAAAAATATAATAATAATACTAGGCTAGATTTGTCCCTTAAAAGAAAAACAAATTATTCCTTTTTTAATTTACAGATATTATAAAGTCTAACTACTCAATAAAAATCAATATACAATATTCATGGAAAAATAGGCCTAGTTACTTTCACAATACCAATAATGAATGGCTCAAAGGATTGTTGAAAATAAAACATGAAAATTAAATAAAATGGTTGTTTCTGACTTTTCATATGAAAATATATAGGCCTATCTTTTAAGTATTAAATCAAGGTGAAGTAGAGTGGAAAATTTTGCAATGACAGCTGTTTCGTTGGGAACTACGCAACACACTAACTGTTGCCTATGTAGATCTAGGTACCGTCATCATAGCATGTATGCCTATAGGCTATATGAATACAGGATTGAGTCCTGTGTTGACCGTTTTCCAACAGAGAATAAATACAAAAAAATCATCGTAAATTTCGATTTAGGCACAAACTGTACAAATTAATCACTCTGAAACGAATGAGTGCACAAGCAAAAGTTTAAAATGTCCAATAACGATCAGACTTTGTCTAAAATGCGCTTTTCGCGAAGTAAAGAAAGTTGGACACTTTTCAATACATTATGGATATCGATCGATCGGCGAATTTACTATCGCTATAAATTGATATATATATCATCGTTACAATCCTAGCAGAAAGAGGATCAAGCTATTCTGTTTTGTAGTAGACTCCCCCTTTCTTTTTTCTTTAATTAATTTTTAGTTTTGTAGAATTTTTTTTTTTTTTTTAAACTCTTTGAAACACCCGGCGGCATGATGCCTATCACCCAGCAGTTGACCACAAGCCCTTAACGACAACCCTGGATATGTAAGCTGCTCTTAACTCCTTAGGGCCTACCCATTTTGGTTTGTTCGCTTCTTTGATTAGGGTATGACATGGTTGTTTATCCCCTCGTATTATAGGTACATGTAATTACACTCCTGGTAATGTGATGGCAGTCACCACCGGTCAAGATGTAATGGCATTGACCGAGCGCTACATCTCTAAACATCTGCTATGTGTTGTCATTTGGTCAGAGAGCACCAGGACACCCCAAGTTCACAAAAACCATCCACATTTACAACTGGATTGTTTAATTGTAATTTTACACCGTAGTTAAGGTTATTTCACTCATATGGCGTCGTGCCAGTCTTATGCATGAAGGCAACCGTTTAACCACACTGGCAAAAGACGAAGAAAAAACAGGATATTTACAGGACACAATACTTTAGAAATCACAAACAGATCATCTTTGTGTTGCCTACTGGCTCTGAAAGCACCAGGGCAACAGGAAGCTCCCTCCAACCGCCTGCTTTACAACTTGACAACTAACCAATAGTATTTATGACTTACCTTAATATGTAACTTATCTGACGGATCATCTGGGTTTTGACTCAGTAAAATATTCTCTAGTTTTAGGTCTCTGTGTACTATATCTGAATTAATATAAACACATATCAGTATAACATTTTCATCATACATATTCAACAGTTAAAATATTTTTTCTTGTTTTGTTTGGGGTTTTGCGTCATACTTAAAAGTGTATTTCGTTAATATCAGGGTGTGCCAGCCCAATGGGTGGAGGATAACACCCCTCATAGTGCTACCAACAAACAAAGACAACACAAGACTTAATTAATACAAAGACATCACAAATACATGTATGTGTAGACCAACTTTGTGTTGCCCCTAAGCTCAGAGACAACACTGAACAGGGCAACAGGAAGCTCCCTCCAACCACCAGCCAGTTAACATATGAGAGACGTAAACACATCATCTCCACATGTACATTGATTGAACTGTTTTATTATCTTGTTACTTTTGACAGTTAACCTATTTGGTCAAAGACAGTTTTAGCTTAGATACCTGGGGCCAGTTGCATGAAAGACAATTACCCGTTAACATAAGATTGAATACTTTCAATAATAATAGCTAATAACAGGTTACAGATTAACCTTCAACATGGCGTGACTTCAACTAATAGAGAATTATTTTTTAATAGTGCTCCGAGCAACCGGCTCCACAAACCACAAGTGGGTGACTGAGTGACATGGGTTGCATAGTCAGTACTATCCGGTCCCAACCAAAACCTAAAATGTATTTAAGACTGAAACCACCTTCCGACGCTACAGGCATTGGGCAAACAAAGATAGGGCAGGATAATCACAAGCCACTGAAGCAGGTCTGAGAGAACTACAGGAACAGGAAGCAGCTTCCTCCAAACATGATTTGGCCATAAAAGAACATGATATAAAAGTAACAATTTTAGTATCAACAGAAAGTATACACTCACCATTTTTATGTAAATAGGAAATGGCACTAGCAAGTTTCCTCATGACATTTTTGGTGTCAGCTTCGGAAAAAAATCCCCTCTTTTTAAGTTCATCAGCTAACTCTCCCCCTTGACAGAGCTCTGTTACCAAAAACATTTTCTACAACAAAAATTAAAATAACAAAACATTAAACGATAGGGGTGACTATTGACGCTGATATGACTATCGCAATAGTCCCAACTACTATTGCGATAGTATTGCGATATTAAAGGCCTATTACGATACTATTGCGATATTTTTATAATTTTGTTTAAGCACATCTCAATCAGCCATAATGAAGAAAAATAACTATTTCAAACAAGTAAGTTGTATATACAACTTGTATGACTTGTATATTTCTACGTGAGATTTCTTTATTCGTTTAACAAATCACAAATGCTTGTACTATATACTCAATTCAACAATAGCAAGGCCTTATAATAAACCGACTTATAATGTCAGGAAACTTATCCAACTATCTAAACTAGCACATATTCCGAACATTGTCTCAAAATTATGTTTACTAAAACAATTCACCTGTGTCCAACTCATACGCTCAGGAAAATTATTCAACTATCGATAGTTGCATCCACTATCGGCGATAATATCGATATCCCGTATGACTATCGATATGTTACTATCAGATCACAGACTATCGCGATATATCGATAGTTCGATGCATCGTTACACCACTAAGTCCTTGCCTCTTAAAGCAATAATTCTGAACATTTTGTTCTATTATTGGTTACAATTCTTCTTTTTTTCTTTGCAGTGTTCTGGGTCTTTCTGTCAGCCGGGTACAGAGAATCTTATACAGAGGTTTGAGGTGGTACAGTCTGTATCGTTTGTGGATGTGTCTGAGCCGGCAGCTGAAATCTATGCAGAAGCTCCCTTGTTTCTCGCTAAAGTGCCCTATGATTTCTTCTACCCCTTTGGTTTGGGATCGGGTAGTTCCAAACCATATACATCAATCATTATGATATCAAGTATCATCGTGTTTTTATTTGTCAGACAGATTAGCCATAGTGATTTATCATAGCAAATATGATTAATTTTGTACTTCACTTTGAATATAGAATGGTATACATCACATAAGATCTCCAGTGCAACTTAATAGTATCATTTCAGACTGGGTTTTTTTTTTGTTTACCTGATGCAGGTAGTTTGCGGGAGCGTCCAGTTTCTCTGGTACTCTCAAAGCTAAAGAAAACACAAATCCGAGTGCAGCATTGAACTCCAAATCGAGCAAATGTCATGCTTCTGGTGTCTTTGTTTTGTGTGTTCTGGTTGGCTGACACATCATTAAAATAACATGAAATATGATCTAAAATCAGTCTTCGACAAAAAAAAAAAGAAAGAAGCCAGATCAAAGGTAGCTAACTCTACTCTGCAGCTGGTCATAATGTAATTTGTGTCAAACTTTTTGGTGTCATTGGCTTAGATTGGGTTAAAAACCTTTCAATACCTGGATTGAAATAGAGCAAAGTAATTTATTTGCTTCACATTCTTGTATTGAGAGAATTTGTACAGACTCTAGCTGTTAAGTCGTTTCAACGTTGTCAATTTCAGGAGTCTATGTAAGTTATATCAGGCCTTTGGCCTCCCTTGAAGAGCATTATGATTAAAGAAACAACCATTTTCTAATGAAGAAATACACTTCACATTCTATGGTTGTGGTAGTGTTACTGTTAACTGTTAGACTACATCGCTGTCATACAAGTGAATTTAGCCTTGAATACTGCAAAGAGTATATTAGGACACCAGTCAAAATGCTCGTTACCAAAGTTCACCACATGGTCAATCTGTGCTTGAAGAATGCTGCCCTAATCCAGTCGTACTGTTTTCATGTGGGACTGGGACAACAGTCTTCCCTCACATGACATTTTATGGTTGTGCCTGACTTTATTGCTAGATATAATATAAGTGAAATACCCTTAAGCACAACCTTGGAACACCAATCTACCTATTTTATAATATGGATTTATGTCCAGACATTTTGAATGATGACAAGGAAATGAAGTTGAGAAAATGTTTATATCTTAGTAAGTCAGTGTGTCTGAGAACACATCTTATAATTGTAGATTTCTTTTCAAATGTTTGTAAATAGAAAAGGTATTATTTATTATAATATATTTTATATCTGATAATACATCTTTCCGTCCAACTAGTTGAATATTTTATTGTGTAGATACACTATACACATACTGTATTAAAGTTTTATGTCGTATTTAATCATGATTATAATCTGCTGTAAATGGGACATGTTTTTAAATATAAAGATAAAAAATATTGTGAAATTGAAATTATAATTATTTAAAGTACCAGCACTGGATAGCATGTACAGATCACCAGTTCTTGTATCGAGCTTGTGCCCTCTGGCTAAGGGTGGTTTGTTTGGAGAGGAGCAATCCTGTCTTTACCTAGCACTGGAGGAAGATTAACTTTCCAATATTATCAAAACAATTTACATTGCATGTTTGGGCTTGTTAGTGTCAATTATTGTTGTATAACAACATCGTATAAGTCCAATAACCTTCAGTTACCATGGCATTAAACTCCAATCAATGTATTGACGCTTATCAGGTGACTTCGGCAGATTATTAATGACCGTAGGTGTTTAAAAGTTTGGGAATCAAGTGCTCCTAACTTGCAACAGAACCAATAGTTACTTTTATGTTATGACAACAGATATAAAAATAGACTTGAAACAGCCAAGGGGTGAGCATATTTTGTTTACTTCAGAAGCTTTGCTTTCTATGCCAATTTTTGTTTTTAAAAGCATTTCCTATATAAATTAGACTTAATAGTTCTAGACAACTGACTACAAGATTCTGTGGTAGAAATGTTTGACAATTGGCTCACATGGGAGTAGTTTGCCATAAAGCCCCAGAGAGACAAACAACGAACAATATTCCTCAATTGTTTGTTTGAGTTTTAACAAAAACTTCTCAATTCTGATATATATGTAACCCCCTGTTTCAAGGCATCCAGCATCTGTCTAAGAAGTTCATGTAATATGTGTAAAATTTTGATACACTGTGGCAATCACAAAAATCCGTTGAAATTGAAACTAGCATTTGTCACTACAAGCCTCATGAAACATGTGACCTTTAGGGCTAGGTTTAACTAATGCTTTGTTTAGAATTAGTGTCCAGTTCATTGTTAAAAATATGTTTAGTATTAACCAGAACTAAAATTCCACATTTTGTCTTGCTTGAAAGACATGCCTATATAATAAACTTCACTTCACAAGTAATTTTATTACAGAGATTAACCATTGCCACAAAAATAGGTCTTTGTTTTTATATCTGAATTATGTACAAATTATAATCATGTATTTTGCATAATTAAAAACCATTTCAAAACTGAACTACTTGTCTGTTTTGAAATTTGTATTGTTAAAGAAAGTAGGCGGCTTGGAAGAATTTTTTGTTTCTTTGATTCTCTCCAAACTACATATAGTTAATGTGATAATGGGGGTAATGAGAATCTGATCTGTTTCTTGTGTAGATTGTTTTGCATGTTTGCGATTGTCCTATCTTCGCTTAATAGGCTGGGGCCTCTTTCACAAAATGTCGTACAACAAATAAATAGCCTACGATAAAATTATGTCATGTTAAACTATAGCGTACGATATTCTATTATCGTACAATTTTTGTGTGAAAGTTGCTCCTGGCTTGGCACACTGTCATAACCTAAAGTACTGTGCACTGTTAAACAATGTAGAATACTTCATGAGATTAAGGACAAAAAGGTAGACAGTTATTAGTTTTTTGTTACATTGTTTTTATTATCAAAACATTTAAATAATTATATTGATTTATAGGTTATGAATTGTATAATACATTTCCCAATTAAATAGATTTGACCATCTATAGCGTCACCCTGAGATGCCAGACAATAAATGATATTACAATGTTCTTAAACAAAATGATACATATAATACGTCTGATTAAATCAAATAAACTGAAACAATGTAAAAAAAAAAAGAGTTCAGAAATGCAAAGTAAAATTTCATATACAAAAATTGGCACACTATTTCCCCCAAATTGACATGAGATTGTTCTTTATAATAAGTTAATATCCAAGTTTATAGAGTTAGCTACAAGAATCTAAAAAAAAATTATCCAATTTATTTGAGTAGCACTATGAAGGTTCCAATCAGTAAGCTATTATTTGAGACAAGCTTTGTAAGCTATCGCACAATTCGTCAGAAAAAATGACCAATAAGAAGTTTCCACTTTTCAAGATTCAAAACAGATTGACCAATCAGGCTGCAGTTGTTTTAAAAACTTGAATATTTTTATGGCTAACACTGACCAATCAGACAGAGATACTTCCTTCTCTGAAGTTAGTTTTCCCAATAAGGACATTAAGTAGAACACTCTTCCCCTCTCGGCTGAGAACTTTAGCCTCCTGGAACACCTCCACCATCCTGTCTTCATTGTAACAGTCCAAGACGATACCCTTCCCTCCGTAACCATCTGCCACAGTATGGTAGTCAGTAAACTGAAATCACGAGGAAACCAATTGATATATGCTGTAATGGTATGAGAAAAACAAGCAATGCAAATGTTTTAAAAAGACACTTTTGTTCAATGTCTTTTCTCTTGATTTTGTAAATAGAATTGTTGATGATGTACTCAAATAAATTGTTATCAATTGTTCATTATTTTACATATCAATTAAAACTCACAGCTAGATCACAGGCCACTGAGCTTCCAAACATAGGTACTTGTTCTCGGGCTATCTGGGTCCATCCAGCATCGTTACCAACAACAGCTATTACAGGCGTCTGAAAACAATGGAATAAGGCACCATTTTATAAACTACAAAATGTGTTTGTTTGGGGTTTAACGTCATACTCAAGGGAATTGCACTTATATCATGACCAATTATCCACTGCACTTTGTTCCTTGGCTATTAACAGTGGAAACCGAAAGGAAACCTCGTAAAAACCACCCCCGCGATTGCCAGAGCCACATTGTGTGACTCACTAATATACCTGAGGGTCGACGGACAGACTCTATCCTGTGAACATATAAGCGACCAGGAGAAGTAAACTTTCAAATTACAAATGTCTAGAGGATTCCTACCATCAGTTTCTCTGAATTGTATTTGTTTGTAATTTGCAATACCAGCCAAACAGGTCAAGGAAACCACCCCAAACAATAATCAGAGACGATAAGACCCAAACCAGAAACGCCATGACAGATTGGCTTGGAATTGCCTCTTAGCTCTGAGAGGGCCAGGCAACAGGAAGCACACACATTGTTGCTTTGGGTATCAGTCAATTCAGTCTACAGTGCATTGATGTTACAGCAGATTTCACTGAAATAATTCATAGAAATGAAAGTCTATGTGGACCTAAAGTGTTCTTTACTTTCATGTATAACAATCAGTTCATATTGCATACTGATGATTTTATCCAAACTTTTTGGTTTGGTATTGATTTTTAAACAAAATGGCGTCCGCTGATACCCTTTTTATATTGGGGAATTTTAAAAGTTATCATTTAAAGGAAAAAGTTGAGTCACGCAGACCTAAATTCACCTAGAAAGCCACTTGGAATACTTACCTGATGTCTAGTAAAGGTATCAAACTCAGCCACACTGTATCCCAGCGACCCATCCCCATACACTATCCATACTTCACTCTCAGGGCGACACAGTTTAGCACCCAGGGCAAACCCACCTCCAACACCCAGGGTGCCAAAAGCTCCTGGATCCAACCACCTCAATGGTCCACGAGGTCTGGTAAAAATTTAACAGTTTAAAAATGTTACATATTTTCTCACAGAAAATGATATTTTTTAACGATGTAGCATATTGATTATTTAATTGATTCATTGATTGATGGGTGTTTGGCACCTGCTTAAGGGTATTTCACTTACGTATATGCCAGGTGTGTATTCCAAATATAATTGACACTAGCACAACCATGATGTGAAGCATTTCCATAATGTTGGAATGTTAATTTTTCTCCAGTGCTAAGTAAAGACAGCACAGCTACCCTCAAACAAACTGCAGTTAGCCAAGATGGTGTTTATACTAAACACCAGGAAAACTGTAGTGTTCGAGGCCCTACTCAAGGAAATTTTGCAATAACACTGTCTGCTTGTCACATGACACTCAGGCTGATCTCCAAGTTTCTATTGTGTTTCGTTGGTTTGTTTGATTGGGGTTTAACGTCGTACTCATGGGTATTTCACTTATATGACGACGTGCCAGCCCAATGGGTGAAAGAAACCACCCTTCGACATCACTGGCAACAAACAATAGGACAGGATGCAATACAGACACCACAAAACAGATCAGCTTCCTGTTCCCCTTTAGCTCTGAGAGCACCAGGGCAATATGAAGCTCCCTCCAACCGCCCGCGATTTAACGTAGTAGTCAAGGGTATTTCACTTATATGATGACAGATTGTCCAATTCACTCTGTTCCTTGCCTAATAAAGGTGGAAAACCGAGAAGAAACCACATAAAACCACCCCCACGATTGCCTGAGCCACATCGTGTGACTCACTCATATACCAGATGGTCGACAGACGGACACGATCCTGTGAACACGTGCAAAAGGGCATTAGTGAAATAAAATGGCACCTTGAGAGAGGCTGGAGTGTCTTGTTTCACCTGGAGCCTGGAGGGGCCCACCGACTCCCGAAAGTAAACCCACACCTGGCCAGACACCCCACCCAGAGAGTCACAGTATAAGATGCAACACCCTAAAAGATGAAGCTTCCAGCAGGACTAGATAATTTAAGAGACTTACTGTGGGTCTATGTAAGGATCCTTATCGCCTAATCGTCTCTGGTCATTTTCTTTGTTAAACTCTCTCTCCTCCTCCACGCTAAGGTTAAGACGCTTCTCTTCAAACCCGGGGTCCGTCTCCTTCCGATGAGTCGCTTTTTTCATCAGCTGACATAAAAGAAAAAGAAAGCATATTTCAGTAATGGAAAAGATTTGTTTGTTTGTTGTTTGGGGTTTAACATTGTATTTAAGGGTATTTTACTTATATGACGGATTGTCCTCTTCACAATGCTCCTTGCCTAATTTCGGTGGAAAACAGGGAGTAAACCTTGTAAAAAACATCCCCGCCACATCATGTGACTCACTCATATACCTGAGGGTCGACAGACGGACCTGATCCTGTGAACGGCCTGTGAATGGAACATCGTAGTTTGATTAGTAGGCGAACATGCTAACCTCCAATCCACGGCTGTGGGTGTAAACTGGATAAGAGCGATTAAAACTTCATAGTATGAACACATTTATGATATTGAAGATTCTCCCACAGAATCAGATATGAAAGATTTTGAATTCTCCTACATCAAAGCTGTGAATATACCATGATAATATGTTAAACTATTACTATGTTTGTTACCTCCTTGGCATGACGAAGTCCTCTCTCCCAGGCTGACTCTGTAGGCTGTGCCTCCGGCAAAGGGGCAATAAATTCAATCTCTGGACCACGCTGAAACAATTATAAGAAACATGTAGCAAACAAAAATAAGCCATCGTTCACTACATGATTATAAGGATGCCACTTTTCTGGTGTGTGTACTCTGGAAAGGGACCAGCAAGTTTTTTCATTGGGATTTAACATCATACTCAAGGGAATTACACTTATATTCCAGCAGACTTTCTTTTTCACATTTGCTTAAATATGGCGAAAAATTGAGAGGAAACCTTGCATAACCACCTCCGGGATTGCAGAGCCCACATCGTGTGACTCACTTATATAAGGATGGTGACTCACTCATTCATGGATGGCGACAGATGGACTCAAAACTATGAGCAGTACATCAAAGTAGGATTAATAGGCCAGTCACAAATGAAATAAAGCTAATAAAATAGGTTACACTCACCTCGCCATGGCCCCAGTTTCCTGGCCCCATAGGACCCCTTATCCCGGGGCCTGTGTTATTAAAACCAGGACGTTCTATTAATCTGTAATTCCCTGTGAACAGAAATACCAAAATATTTAGAATCCCAAAACAAAACATACAGCTGATTAACAAATATAGACACACGCTTCATGCCAGTCAGCAATCACTGGTTTGTTCAGAGTTTAATGTCATACACATGAGGAGAGGCTACAACAAACTCACTTTTGTCTTGTCCCTAAGCTCAGTTTGTTTGATTGGGGTTTAATGCGTACTCGAGGGTATCTCACTTATATGACGACAGAGTGCCACATCACACTGTTCCTTGTGCTATTATGGTGGAAAAACCACCCCTGGGATTGCCGGAGCCACATCTTGTGACTCACTCATATACCTGAGGGTCAACAAAGGAACTCGATCCCATGAAAGGTACATGGAAGTAGGCTTTAGAAAACGCACTCGCTAACTACTTAGCCACGGCCGCGGGCCCTCTAAGCTCAGAGAGAAAAATTAAGTTAACTTAGATACCAATGATTGATTGGTGTTTTATGCCATGCTTAAGGGTATTTCAGTTATATGACAGTGGTGTATTCCAGCACTAATTGACACTAGCACAACCAAGATGTGAAGCGTTTCCCTTAAATTGGAGAGTTAATTTTCCTCCAGTGCTAAGTAAAGACAACATTGCTACTCTTCAAACAAACTGCCCTTAGCCAGTGGGCCAATACCTTAACTTTTTTTATGTATAAACATTTTATTTCAACCCAGACCTTTGCTTTTACATTGTAATATATCAGCCTGGAATGTAGTTCCTTACCTTTATCATTTACACCTGGGTGAAGAAAACGACAGTTGTTTCCCCAAGTACATTTCCCATTGAGGTAGAATCGGCAGATTGGTTTTACAAAGGGTTTTCTGTTCCCTGGTTCACGGATTTCACCTTCTTCACAGTCATCATCCTGAAATGGGAAAACAACAATCATACGGATACAATCACACTTGTTGTTGATTCAAATGCAAAACTAATGTTTTCATCTATTGGGTTTGGTGATTTGTAAAACTAAGTGATTTACAGTGGCCCCCTCATTGATCATTGGTGTCACTTGAAAATGATTACCCAAAGTTTCCCATTTTATGTTCTACTCTTACAACAATAATGTGTCAATAAGGCTAGTATTTTTTTTTTTGTTTGATTGGCCCGGGGTTCAACGGCGTACTCAAGCCAAGGGTATTCACTTATATGCGACGGATTGTCCACTTCACACTGTTCCTTGCCGTATTTTGGTGGAAAACCAAGAGCACATAAAAACCACCAACGCGATTGCCGGAGCCACATCTTGTGACTCACTCATATATCTGAAGGTATAAGGCCTGTAAGTCGGCTCAATGTAATCTGTCATAATGCACTCCATTTTCAGGTATTGTAGACATGTACATTCTTACTATTTCTAGAATGAAGAGGAGTATGTTATATACTTACATCATCTAGTTCTCCCTCATCAGACTTCTCACCAGCTTCAACCTGAAACAAAACGGATATCTATACGCTCACAATCACACTTAAATCCCCTTAGCTAGAGACCCGTCCACCTGTCATTTTAGAGGAGTAGATTTGTAACAAGAGTTTTAGTAAACCCAACATACGCCCTCGTGGGGTGCTCGTGGGGTGATAATTGTAACCCAAGACCTTTTAAACAATTGCATGCAATGTTCTAAGGAAGAATGCAAAAAAGAGGGAAATTGATTTGGGTACCAGTCAAACTATGGTATTAAACCGTGGACTTTTTTATACAGTGTTAATGGATTTGGTAATGATTTGGAGTGATCCAGACTGATTTTTAAAATGATGAATCCTTAATAGCAAGATTGGCTTTATAGTGTTTGAGTTCTGCTCAGGAAACTGATTGGAGCCATCCGGACGAATGGACAGACAGACGGACAGATTTTAAAAATGATGAATCCGTAATAGCAAAAGGCACAACTACAGTTAATGGTTAATGTGCCTACCA
>JAVFBX010190092.1:0-13494 GCA_034783855.1 Mopalia kennerleyi | reverse complement strand
ATGAATAAATAGTACGGAATATTATCAAATTTAATTAAAACAAATGTCTTTGACCATCGGGCACTGATCTAAGGGAGGTCAATCTCGCCTATTGTGGTAAAATACATATAGCGAAAAATCGCCGGTAAATTTGATCCTGTTACACGTGGATGGCATTCGAATATGATAAACACCTGCAGAAATCGTCGGGAATGCAAAGAACAAACCATGTTATTACCTGTACACCACAGTAACCCAATGGACCTAGAAACCTCACACACTCTTTGGCGATATCCGTCCATTTCCACTCAAATAAATGTACTATAACCTGTTTCCCGTCACAGTTTGCATCAAACTGTCCTTCCACGTAACCTAAAAAAAATGACAAGAGTTACGGTGAAATTGTTACGTTAAATTATTTTTCAATGATGTGAAAAACAATTGCACATCTGTAAAAAAGAATTCAACATATGTGAAAAATATTTTCACTTGTGTGGAAAAAATTTCACATATGTGAATGTAATTTAATGTGAATATTTCTTTTACATATTTTGAAAAAAAAAATCACGTATGTAAAAAAGTGAAAAAAATAATTTGAAATGTCAAATAAACGTTTATTTTATATAAGTGGAAATCTTTTCCACTTGTGTAAAATGAAAAGGTGACTGAAACTCATTTGTAGATATATGGAACTGCCTCGACTTTGGAGTGTGCCCTGCTGAGACCAAACTTGTTCGGCATGAGTTCTCGCTTAGCCTGTCAGTGGAATATACTTCTATCGTCCTGCATTATTCTTGAAAGACGACAAGAGCACGAACGAAGGTTGGATACAGTCCTTTGCTCTTGGGGAGAAATGGTTTCTAAGTAGTTTTGATAAGTGGAACTCTTTTGTAAATATGTAAAATAAAAGTTTATCTGACATAAGTGAAATTCTTTTTCACATGTGTGAAATAGTTAGGTGTTTGTGTTTTATTTTCTTACGTAAAATAGAATTTCAGATATGTTAAAATTAATTTTACATATGTGAAATTGTTTTGCAACACAAGTGAAAATGTTTTCAACATAAGTAAAAAGAATTTCGCATATGTTAAAAAGAATTGTACATAAGTAAAATAAAAGCAAAACTAATTCGACATATGTAGAATAAAGGTAGAAGTGATAGTCATCTATAGGCCGATAATTGCGACTTCTTCGAGAGGTTGGAACTTATTTGCGCATCAAAGTTGTAAAGACTTATTCGCACTCTTTGCAAAAAGGTTTTATGAACCACTTCGCTAAAACATGGGCTTCGGTTCAGGACAAGCATTGCTCTGGCATCAGGGCCGTATGAAGACCATATGGTGCACCCATTTATATGTTATTTAAAAATAAACAATAATAATCCATAAAACTTGGTTTTCTTCCAAATGATGCAAAACATCAGGAAGATAAAAACTGATGTTCATGCTTAAATGCATTTAGTGTCCCCCTTACGGTGATGCCCTAAGCACGTGTTTTTATATATATATTTAATGAATGAACCAGGCCTGACTGGCGCGACAACCTTGACTGTTATGAAGCAGCCGAAAACCTTGACTGTAATGAAGCAGCCAACGACAACCTTGGCTGTTATGAAGCAGCCGACAACCTTGACTGTAATGAAGCAGCCAACGACAACCTTGACCGTAATGAAGCAGCCAACGACAACCTTGACTGTAATGAAGCAGCCAACGACAACCTTGACTGTAATGTAGCAGCCAACGACAACCTTGGCTGTAATGAAGCAGCCAACGACAACTTTGACTGTAATGTAGCAGCCAACGACAACCTTGACTGTAATGAAGCAGCCAACGAAACCTTGACCGTAATGTACCAGCCAACGGCAACTTTGACTGTAATGAAGCAGCCAACTGCAACTTTGACTGTAATGAAGCAGCCAACGACAACCTTGGCTGTAATGCAGCAGCCAACGACAACCTTGACTGTAATGTAGTAGCCAACGGCAACTTTGACTGTGATGAAGCAGCCAACGACAACCTTGACTATAATGAAGCAGCCAACGACAACCTTGACTGTAATGAAGCAGCCAACGACAACCTTGACTGTAATGAAGCAGCCAACGACAACCTTGACCGTAATGTAGCAGCCAACGGCAACTTTGACTGTAATGTAGCAGCCAACGAAACACGTTGGTATACAAGACTTAAGACTATGCCATTTAGATTAAAAAATGTTGGTGTAAATTCATTAAACGTATTTTACAATACAGTCATGCATTTCGATTTATATACCTTGAAAACGCCGTTGTGTTGTAAGGCATAGTCACTGGCACTATGGCCAATTCAACAATGATAGCAGGCATTTAGCAGACGGGAATATACGGCATATATCAGCAGCATACATGAGATGAGATACACGTGAAGTTACAATATTATGACATGGACCAGATTCGGCTTATTTGACATACATGTGCTGTGATTCCCACTGAATAATTGACATAGTAGACCAAAGTTACAACTCCGAGAAACGACAAGATACGCATGTTGTAATTTTCTATATTTTGGTTTATTAAACCATCATCAGGAATCCTGATGATGGTTTAGTAAACCGAAATATACAGACTTAAAACATGCGTATCTTGTCGTTTCTCGAAGTTGTGACTTTGGTCTACTATGTCATACATGTCATTCCCTTAAAACACAAAAAGGTGATGGTGATAGTTTGCTCCCTTGTCTAACACCATAAATGACAGCCACAAAATCACAAATCTCATTACAAACTATGTACATCCGCAGGAGTAATCAGTCGTGTATAACGTCTTCCCGAAACGGATTAAAGTATAACAAAATGATTACATACAACTAGGGATTAAACATTTTTACAGAAGAAATTCACCACTAGTTCAAACCTCACCGGCTAGCAATGCCCCCAAAACAGCCCACACCGACGTTGCCAACATATCTGGTCTGTGCTAAATGCGCTTCTGAATGAAGAGGTGCGCCTCGGACGTGTTTATAATTCTGTCTTATCAGATGAAACATTTTTATCTGTCCTCAATATTATTTCAGTAGTAAATATGTCAGCGCTCCAGTGGTGTAAGATTAAAAGGTCATTGACACGGCTGGACCTTTTGGCAAACTAGGTCGCGGATTTTTTAGTTTTAGAAGTTTGTGGGACTTAACTTTTTTATTAATTTCCGAAGTGCAAAATAATGGTCTTCGTTGTGGTCGCAGAGGTCTAGCAGGTAATATGTTGATAGAAAATTGACTGAGACTCATTTAAAGGTGTTATTGAAGAATTGGTTTGTCACGTGTAGTAACTAAAACCACAAGGTCAATTGGTGATATTTTAAGGACACGGTTTAGAGTAAGTAATGTAAGAATTTTTCCATTCTCATTTAGTTATTTATTATAGGCGGAAATCGATTCCAAGAGAAACGGACCAATTGTAATCCTACAGTGGCTCCCCTTTATGAACTAGATCGTGCAACATTACCATTGTAGAACAGCACCACAAAACGTTCCAAGATATTAAACTCAAAATTAACAATAATGTCCTAGACCTTTACGGCATACAATCCCACCCCCACCCTCCTCCCACCCCCACCCCGTCTTCACATCACTCTTAACTTTTTAATAAAAATATGAAGAAAATGCTTTCAATTTCAAATAAAAATGATTTTGCACGAAAAGTAAACATCTTTTATGTTACATGTATAGGCCTATATGGAACCCAATTAAAAGGTATGCAGGAAAAAGACATTCACCCCTCCGCGCGACACACACGCACACGCACACACACATGAAAAGACAAAAAGAAGAAAAATATTACGGTTTACATTCATCAGAAGTCACACAAACATTGTTCGATAATTGCTCTGGAAAAAATCAGACAAAAGTCACATGTGAAACGGTTTTATCTTTGTCTTACAGTGTACAGTGTCAATACTAGTTGGTAATGTTTGAGTTCTTTGTCGCTCTGTCCGACGTGCCTATTTATAAACTCAAAACGGTTGGACACAGAGTGCAAAATTCTTGTCAAATTCCAAAAGTAAATCAGTTTGTAAACACTCCTCCACAGGGACTTGTTTCTTGAGTGCAACACTATCTTGCTTCCTTCCTTATCATGGCATAATTTACTTGTGGAAGTAAGCTATGTCATGATAAAACATGCCATCTGTCGTTTGGCGTGACTTAGCATGATTTATTATGAAGTTACCCACAAAACGCTGTTTACTGTCTTTGGTAGGAGGGACTTGGCTTAGCCTCTATAAACTAAACCAGAAGTCTATATAGCAGGTGTATGAAACCAGCCATTACCCAGTCTCAACGGCATCGTGACTAAGCCAGCGCTGATTGTTGTCACCCTTCAGCTAGCTTAGTTAACGTATCGGTATGTCCATACCACCAAACTGTCAGATACATAGTTTTAAGGCTATCGGGCAGAGTCACAGTCGCACGACTGGGATTCTGTCAGACACTGGCGAAAGAGATTTATCAAGTTTTTAAATAATTGTTTCTGTCGTATAGAATTTTAGGAAAAGCGCACATCCCGTGTTTATTGTTTATGTCTACAGGCTATTCTTGTGTTGATATGATGATGTCATTGGAGCTACATCATTATTAAAATACTTCCAGCGGACGAAATTGGAATAAATTTCCACAAGTCATATATAAAAAAAGGGACAGGGTTTTGTTTAAATTAGATTTTACCCGAGAAACAGGCTTGTTTGATGTGGGTTTTTTAAAAATACAAATCCGCAAAGTACTTTGGTTGATTTCTACGCATGCGCCCAAAACATCCGGCGGACATTATACGTTTTCGTGTAATATTATTGCTTCCATTCATCTCCGAGATAACTGTACCTGTAAAGAAAGCGTCGAAGGATGTACGACATGGGAGAATAGGTGTCTTGAGTCGGCGGTTTATAAAAGAATGGATTTAATTTATTCTATTGCTGACAGTGACGGGGTATATGCACAGTGTCATTGGCCGACCGGATGTCAAGCCGTGTTATGCAATGACTTTGACGTTGAAAACATGTGCCGCTAGCGAGTTATCGCCCTTGAAAATGGAAGTACAGATGGCGCTGCGCTGTGGCCATCCGGGCATTTGAGCTAGCATTTTGATAATACATCATAACGAAGGGCAGTTACTTATCATGTCGTGGGAAATAGATGGGCCACACCGCACGATTTGACACTATGGCTGTCATGGGGTGGTGTGAAGTTTTTCTGTAATGCTTGGCACGCCATTGTGGGGGACATCTAGGTCACTCGACAGATGGGTACAGTAAACGTACATAACCAGGGTACTATATTTTTTTCTTATAATTTGTTAATTTAAAACCACTGGGAATGTGTTGTAGGTCTACCAGATACAAGAAACAAGAAACTTTATTAAGCGTCGGTTATTTCTACAGGCAACATAAGCCCTGATGAGCTTTTCTTCCGACAGACTCGCAGCGGACTCTCGAAAGAGATGCCGAGATGTCACGAGAGTTGGCATGGGGTGCATTAGAGTCACAACAACGACAGGAGTTATCTCCCTTCGCTGCACATCTCCAATATGGCTGACACACCGTCACAGCATGTGTGCTGTCATTGGGTGGCGTGGGAATCTTCCCGTGATGCTTTGCGCGCTATGGGGTCTCGCGAGAGTTGACGAGTTGACGTGGGGTGATGTGAGGTCAAAACAATGACAGGATGAGTGATCTCCCTTAGCTACACATCAGACCAAACAGCGCACATGTTTTACTGGAAGTTCATACTTTTTCAATTTAAGAAATAAATGTTAACGATTAAAACAAATTTGTGTTGCACTGTTGTTCGTTTATTCCACCTTTGTGATGGTATTTACATTAAAATGCATTAACAGTGCAAGCTCCGTTGCTAAATTTGAAAACATTTACAAAGCCACATCTCGCCATGTGGTTAGAAGAGGTGTACGGAACGCTTCCTCCGGCTGTTCCTGCACACGAGCTCACACTGGTGATGTCTGTTTCCCATTGACCGTTCACCACCGATTTCACCTCGAACCATCCGTTCAGGGTACGCGAACAGTCCATGTCAACATCTACCATCCAATAATGAGGCCCGAATCTGGCAAAAACAAAAATAATATTTCACTTTTAAACTATGTTATTAGTTTAATGCTGTTATTGCATATTTGAAGGGATTAATTATAAATATATCACAGTCGGTTTCTAATGACTATAGCTGGATGACCTTGCATACTTCGGTTTTAGGTGTCCTGTAAACATTTCAGTATGGAATTTCTCTCACAGGCTTGGGGCATTTTGTAACCATCAAGTACCATCGAGCTTTTCGACTGGGGACTATGGGATAAACCCGCACCATCACTGTCTTACCGGGAAGTCACTCGACGCAGACTGGGGACTATGGGATAAGCCCGCACCATCACTGTCTTACGGGAAGTCACTCGACGCAGACTGTGGACTATGGGATAAACCCGCACCATCACTGCCTTACCGATAAGTCACTCGACGCAAACTGGGTACTATGGGATAAGCCCGCACCATCACTGTCTTACCGGGAAGTCACTCGACGCAGACTGGGGACTATGGGATGAACCCGCATCATCACGGTCTTACCGGGAAGTCACTCGACGCAGACTGGGGACTATGGGATAAACCCGCACCACCACTGTCTTACCGGGAAGTCACTCGACGCAGACTGGGGACTATGGGATAAACCGTACTGTCTTACCGGGAAGTCACTCGACGCAGACTGGGGACTATGGGATAAACCCGCATCATCACTGTCTTACCGGTAAGTGACTCGACGCTGACAGGGGATTATGGGATAAACCCCTACCATCACTCTCTTACCGAGCAGTCACTCGACGCAGACTGGGGACTATGGGGTAAACCCGCACCATCACTGTCTAACCGGGAAGTCACGAGGGATCTCTTCTTTTAACCACAGTTTTAAAAAAAAACAGGTGCATAAAAATTTGAAAATTTGTTATGTAGGTCAACATAAAAATGAACATTGTTTTCATTATAGAATGATTAATCTTTTTAGTATTTTAATAATTTGTTTTTTTGTTTGATTTGGGTGACTGGTGTCTTTAAAAAAACGAATTGGATTGATCTACAGCTCAATGAATCAGTATAGTCCATGCGTAAAAATGTATACAGCTGTTATTTGTCTTGCTTCGACCGCACAATTTTCACCGTTTTAGAGAATATCACAACATAAAGACATTCAAAATGGTTCTGGTTAATGACCAAGCGGGCTGGAGGTAAGTCCGCTTCCGGTTTTAATTAAATGAGTCATGGGGTTTAACAACCCCGCATCTATGTGGTATAAGCAGTGCGCCAATTTATTGTTGGATTTATGCGCATGCGTTTTGATGGGAAGCGTGGGGAACACGGATTTAAAGTAGAGCGACGGAATGGAGTGGAGAAAAAGTGGCGCATATCTCGTTTAAGTGTCAAAGGCAGCCAACAATTTATAGGTAACAGGAATAAAGGGGATATTATACTAAGCAAAAATAACGCGACAAAGATCGCTTTGCACATGTGGTACTTTACTATAACAAGCTTGCGGATAGTACTTAACTTATTCCATTATCAGGTATATGGCAATTATATGGAAGGTCTATGGCAAAATTCGAGTGGTTGTCTGATATTATCGGCGTGTGCCATTCCTACTTATGAATGATTTACACCACTGCAAAGTTCATGGTAGTGGATGCAGTATTTGTATGCAGTGAAGTACAATGACTAGCATAGCATGGTTTCAACAAAGGTGTAAGAGTCGGATCAACACAAAGGTACAGAACAAAGCACAGTAAGATAAGATGAGATAAGATAAGATTAGAAACTTTATTTAGAGTCGATTTAAAGAACAAAAAACGAATTGACAGAAGGGTAGCGTTTGAAACTATAATGGATATATACAGCAGTTGGTAACACTGGAAAATGTCATTATGACCACTTTTCAGCACATATCAAAATGCGAAGTGTAGTCTTGCATGAAAACAGTTCGAAACGCTATGTATAAAATCAGCGACGCTCTATCGCACAAGTCTAATCTGTGCCCTTGCATAGTTGACCTTTATACGGCTCATATAGGTATCTTATGTGCCAAAATCAGTAGGCTATGTGTCGAGCTTGGCTGGCTAAAATTCGATAGTAGACCTGCATTACCCTTTCTTTCTTACAATAAACGTATTGTTAGTAGCGTAACATCTTATTTCAAGAGTTGTAAATGTTCTAAGTGCCAGTGGATCATTGGAACCAAGTGAAGACACTTACGTATTTAAAGCTTCGTGGGACGGATTGCTGGGGTCATTTGTCGTCCAGAGGGCCGGGGTTCCGTCTGCGGTGTGACCCATGTACGAGCCTTGATTGGATTCTGCGCCATACCAATCCAGGTGATTGTCTCCTTTCGCCCAAGAGTCAAATTTGGGATAACTTCCTGTTTGGACCACAGTTCTGTGCTTGATGGGAATAGCACACTTACTTGTAGCAGCATCCGAAACACAACCTTTAAACAATAATTTGGCAAGTTTCAGAGTCGTACACTTTATTTACCGGTGAAAGAACAGACAAAAAAAGGTCTACTTTGGAGATTTACCTGTTTGTTTTTTGTGGTCAATTCCACCCCTAATGAACATATCTTGACCGACCATTGTCTGTCTGTAAATGAGGATAACAGTTCTCTTGTATCCCTGAGTGTTACTCGGAGCCTCGGACACTGGTGCTGATGTTACAGGGATTGATGTCACCGGGGAATTAGTGTTACCGCCTCCAGTATTCCCACCCCCTCCATGACCACCTTCAAGAAATAGAGCAACTTGTAAGGATCTTTAATAAGTAACGTTTATAAGCTAATTTCCGCCACCATGTTTTGTTTCTATGAATTGATATATTAAGCAAGCCCACAGGCTTTTTATCATTAACATAAAAAAAGCAAGCTTCGACATACCAACATAAAATGCAACAATCGGTTCGTCGCCGTTATTGATGACAATATGAGCCATTCCGCTGCCGTCTACAGAGATCTTAGAGGCACAGTCATGGATAATGTCACAGTACTGCCCAGCAGGCAAACCCGTCTGGAGAGTTTCATCCATATGACCACTTTTAGCCATGGCGAAGAAACCTTTATTGCCCCGGGAGAAGGACACCTGGTCATTTGCACCTCTATAGTTGCCTCTCGTTGTTCCTACTACAGCGTTCCTGAATTTCACCATGTTAGCGATTGGCTTCCACCGATGTTCACAAACCCAACCATTGCCGCAGCCACTACCGTCCGAGTTGATGGTGACATCTTTAGCAGAATAATCGGCGTTATGGGGCGGACCATCGGAGTCTCCACTGAACTGGTAGCTGCTCATCACCCTTGTGAAACCGTAATCATTGGCGAGCATAAAGGCTACAGCGAACTTATACCTTTTCGGGTCCTTAAAAGTGACTACATCTCCCCCACCACCATGACCCCTCTGGTTGTCGTGATTATCAACAAACACAAAAGCTCTGTCCGATTTCTCCATTCCCCAGCCATAGTCCACAGCACCACCAAGTTGTCCAAAGTCGCCAGATCCCCAGGCAAGTTTCTGTGAGTATCTGAACTCGGTCACCAAACCGAGGTTCTCATACTCCTGAGTTGTCACAGCGCCATCATTTCTGTCAATTACTTCATGATAGTAAAACGGTCTTGCTCCAGCCTTAAACCATTTGGAGTTGAGACCTTTGGTGCCATGGATGATAGCTTCTAGATCTTTTGGCCACATGTGTTTGGACGCGTCAAATCTAAAACCTGCCACACCAATGTCAATTAAACTATTGAGGTAGCCGATGATTTTTTGGCGAACGTAATCCTGACTTTGATCCAAGTCTGTCAGTCCCACAAGGTTGCAATTCCTCACGTTTCTGGGGTCACCATAGTTGTTAACGTTTCCGTCTCCGGATGGACAATCCGAGCGCTTGTGGAAGTGCTCCCTGGTGAAAGGTACACCGGGGAAGTCGTAGTTGTCCGAGTCGAATTTACTCCCAGAAATACCTGTTCCTCGTCTATTCAATCCAGCCATGTGGTTGACGACACCATCAACAAAGATTCTGGAAAAAGCCATTCGTATAATTATAACGTAGTGAATAGTACGAGAAAATGAACGTTTTCTCTCAAATGTGATTAAGGTGCTCAAAAGCTTTGTCTATATTTTTTTTTTACGATACAGCAAACACATTTCATTGGGCGTAGCACTGAGTAAACGATTACCTCTCTCCAGCGATATTACAAGCGGCCAGAAAATGATTACCTCACTCCAACGTTATTACAAGCGGCTAGTAAATGATTACCTCACTCCAACGTTATTACAAGCGGCCACCATGTCTTTAAGTTGTTGTTCTGTCCCTCCACGACTATTGAGTTTATAGCTGATGGGCTGATATCTCTCCCACCAAGGTCTGTCAGATTCCGGCAGTGTAATCATAATGTGTTCATTGGGTGGAGAAATCTTACAATGGAAAAAAAAAATCCAGCGCATGTATTTCAATAAATATAAAATAATTCAAGTTATATGAAATGTATTTGTTTGAAACTGTTGAAAGATATTTTTAATATGTCACATTATTATGACAAATTTCAATGTACAATCGCCGTTAATTATTTACCTTAAACTGTTGTCTTAAACTATTATATTGCTGACAGAAAGGACAGTGACTTTAACTAACCGCAGGTTTACCTCTCAATGGGTAGTGACTTTAACCAACTGAAGGTTTACCTCTCAAAGGGCAGTGACTTTAACCAACTGAAGGTTTACCTCTCAAAGGACAGTGACTTTAACCAACTGAAGATGTACCTCCCAAAGGACAGTGACTTTAACCAACTGAAAATGTACCTCTCAAGGGACAGTGACTTTAACCAACTGAAGATTTACCTCTCAAAGAGCAGTGACTTTAACCAACTGAAGGATTATCTGTCAAAGGGCAGTGACTTTAACCAACTGAAAATGTACCTCTCAAAGGACAGTGACTTTATCTAACTGAAGATTTACCTCTTAAAGGACAGTGACTTTAACCAACTGAAGGTTTACCTCTCAAAGGACAGTGACTTTAATCAGCTGAAGGTTTATCTCTCAAAGGGCAGTGACTTTACCCAGCTGTAAATATACCTCTCAAAGGGCAGTGACTTTAACCAGCTGAAGGTTTACTTCTCAAAGGGCAGTGAAGGTTTACCTGTGCTCCGCAGTACCCCATTGGACCCAGAAACCTCACACACTCTTTGGCGATGTCCGTCCATTTCCACTCAAATAAATGTACTATAACCTGTTTCCCGTCACAGTTTGGGTTAAATTGCGCTTCCACAGAACCTAAAGAAAAAATTTATCTTAATTATAGAAAAACTTTACTCGAGATGACTGAAGCAGGTTGATACCGGACGTCTGTGTTGAATTTGACCTTAATAACCATAAAATGTAACAGGCGTTCGTAGTAAGACATTTGCATTGCACCTCATGTTTGAAAAGTGAAAGGGGCCAAATACAGCGCAGTTGGTTACTGAAATGCGACTGATTAGTTGGGCTTAAATTTAAAGAGGTTTATATGTGAAAGGCTAGCAACAGATTACCTTATGAGGTTTCTACGTGAACGGCCAGTAACACATTACCTTATGAGGTTTCTATGTGAAAGGTTAGTAACACATTAGCCATGCTTTGCGTCAAACACATTATGTTATGTTTTCAGTCAATATACAGCTATTTGACTGGAAGATCTGTTCAAATAACTGACAATAATGTAAGGATTATCGAGAAGTACTGGTCATTCAAATAACTGGCAATAATGTAAGGATTACCGCGAAGTACTGTTCATTCAAATAACTGGCAATAATGTAAGGATTACCGAGAAGTAAAGCGCCAACGATGACCCACACTGTGTTTGTAGACATGCTGCTTCTTTTGTTGACAGAGTACTGTCTATAAAACTTGCTAGGCCGTGTTTAAAAAACTTTCCGCTTTATCACCAGATTTCTGTCACGCGTCCATAAAAGACTTCTCACTCCTTATCTATTTCAAGATACCGTTTATCTTTGTAGGTGTAATACCAGGAGAGCATGTTCTCACAAACGTAATTCCAAAATAATTCCAAGCCGTTCATCAATTCTGAAGTGGCAAGTTTCCCGTGCTATAAAACGGCCAGACATCTATGTTAGAACATTTCAGTGACTAGGCGTTATAGCTGCGGATTCGTTATTAGTGATTCGTTTTTCAATACGGGATTCGTTGTTCTCATCATGAATAACAACAATAAAACGGTGTTCATTATTCGAATAATAAATGTGCTTGATGGTCGTGTAAAAACATCTCTGCCGGGGAATAATTTATTCATAACGCGTATACAGAATACAGAACAAAAGCCGCTAACCCATTGCTCGAATCACGATTAACGACAACAAAAAACGACTACAATTTGATGGTACTGTAAAAAATGTCTTTACCGGGAAAAATGTCTTCAAACCCCGTATATTATAGAGAACCAAAAGCCTCTAGCCCATTCAAGTTGCTCGAATCACGGATAACGACAAAAAACGAGATTAGTTTTTATTCAACTCACAGAGATTGATGGAGTCCCTCGAATATCTTTTCCTGTCTTTACTACAGTCTCAT
Organism: Mopalia kennerleyi; assembly: GCA_034783855.1. Classification (NCBI taxonomy): domain Eukaryota; kingdom Metazoa; phylum Mollusca; class Polyplacophora; order Chitonida; family Mopaliidae; genus Mopalia; species Mopalia kennerleyi. Next base: position 900 of record JAVFBX010190092.1, on the reverse strand, counting down.
GCGTACTCAAGGGTATTTCACTTAAATGACGACGGATTGTCCATTTCACAGTGTTCTTTGCTTAAATACTTTGGAAATCCGACAGCACAATCCTTGTGAAAAGAAGCCCCGGGATCATGTGACTAACTCATAAACCTGTAGGCGGTAGATGGATTTCGAACCAGTGAACTAATATATTAGAAAATGATCTAATTATTATGTTTGTGGTATTTGCAAGAGAATGTGTAAGGCACAGACAGAAAGCCATTCGAGAAAGTCAGACTGTGGTTTGCTATTCCACAGTCTGACTATAGAGAATCAACAATGCAGTTTAATTTATTGATTTTGCATTAAAAGTGGGAATGTTTGAAGAAACACAGTGTACTAATCTATTGGAACATGATTTACTTACCATACATGTGTAATTTGAGGATAAATGTGTTTCAAAACAGCCAGAACGCTATTTGGGAAAGCCAGACTGTGTTTCAAAACAGCCAGAACGCTATTCGGGAAAGCCAGACCGTGTTTCATAACAGCCAGAACGCTATTCGGGAAAGCCAGACCGTGTTTCAAAACAGCCAGATGTTGTGCTCCCGCAGTCGGTTTCGTACAGTCCTGGAACAGACGTACAACATGCCACGGCTTACAGAAAATCAGCGTCATCCTTAGATGGGTCAGCCGAATATGGTTGTCTTGCTGACGTGACGTCACACGCGGACGGCCGGACAGGAGCAAATCTCTCTTGTTCCCATTATGTAGAAAACGTCGCCAAAGAGGGGATATCGTGTTTCGATGGACACCAAAATGTCTGGCAACTTCATTCTGGGCCATTCCAGTCTCCATTATACCCACGGCGCGGAGACGCTGATTTTCTGTAAGCCGTGGCATGTTGTACGCACAGTTTATGTTGAAGTTAACGTG